>VMKM01001499.1:112500-135690 GCA_008360985.2 Macquaria ambigua | reverse complement strand
AATAAACTGTGTAAAGTGAGCGTGATGGATGGAGAAATACACATTTGGATGAAAGGAGAGAGAACATTAGTAGATAACTGTAAAGAAATAGGGAGATCACTGGATGGAGGTGTTCGAATTGGGATGAATCACTTGAATGAATCAGTTAAAGGAAAGGAGGTAAGGAGGGATGTAATGTTTAGAAAAGTATGGAAGTTTGACAAACATAAAACAGAAATGGAAGCACTATGCATTCAGCCATTAAAGATTTTAGAGTGTGCAGGGACACACTGGTGAGTGCAGAATATGTTTTGAAAGCAAGCAAGGTCAGAATCGTGAGTGCAATAGGCTTCATTTGCTCGCTGTCTTCAGAGTGGAGCGCTTTCAGTTTTGGCGGTTTGTACTCCTCTCGTGGAGGAGGGAGGATGGATGGATGATGGAGAGATGAAGGAAAGGATGAATTATGGAGGGTAATTTAAGCCGTTTATACCTTTGATTGTTGTACAAGCTCTAAAATTTTCACCACTTAATACATCATATTGTGGGCTACAGTTTGTGTTGTATGTGTCACAGAAAGTCAGTATCAGTGTGTGTATCAAACATGACTGCGTGTGTGCTTTTACAGCTTCTCCCTCAGTGGTCTGTGTGTGTATGACTTGTGCATTTGTGTGTGTGGTCATGACTTGCCCTCAGGTGTGTGTGTGGCTGTGTTTTGACTGTATGTGAGAAATTGTCGGTGTGTGTCCATGTCTTGTGTGTGTCAGATAATATTTGTGTCCAAACGATCATGAGGAAAGGTGAAGGCTTCTATTGACTTACAACCGCAATACATCGTCTGGATGTGTGTGTGTGTGTGTGTGTGTGTGTGTTAAGATGTGAGTACTCTGCCAGTAGGTACTTTGGCATCTAAAAGCAGCACAAACAAAGTGCCAGTAGAGACAGCTACATGATAAAACCTGACAGCCTCAAGGGCAGGGGCAATGATCCGTCTGTGTGTGTGTGAGAGTGAGAGTGAGAGTGAGAGTGAGAGAGAGAGAGAGAGAGAGAGAGAGAGAAGGGAAATATGAGAGATTGAATGTGTGTTTATGTCTTTGTTTGAGAAAGGAAAAAAAAAACCTGTATTGCATCCATTATTAATGTGTATGTATTTTGGTTTGTTTATTTGTGTGTGTGTGTGTATGTGTGTATGTGTGTGTTTGGAGCCGTCAGCAGATTCTAAAGTGGGTCCATAAGGAGCCATCTGTCTTAAGGCTAGTTTCAAACCCTGTCTGCTCTGTTTATATGGAGGGCACTGGGTGTGGGTGTTTTGTGTGCAGCTGCTAAATGTCAGACAATGTGTGTGTCCAAATATGCTCAAGGAAAGGAGAAAACCAAAAAGAAAGAGTGAGCATCTACTCCTACGTCTCTTTTTATGGGGGTGATTATGTATACAGTATGTGTGTGTGTGTGTGTGTGTGTGTTGCGTGGGTGTGTCTGCCTCCTGAGACACTTCAGACTAGTGCTTGTTTGACTGGCAGCCAAATCGGTGTTTATTCTCGTCTGCAGATTTGTTGGTGGTGTTTTTTGTTTTCCACACACTACTAAAGGAACAGAATCGTAGTCAGCAGCAAAATACTTTTTTTCCCCTCTTCCCCTGCATACATACACTTCCAAATACTGTACACTGAGTATCTTATCGCTATCAACTCTAATTTTATTTTTTATATTTTGTGTTCATTTGAGGGATGGTGAAGGTTGCTCTTAATCCTGCTCCTCAGGAATCGGCACCCTGCTGCTTCCACCATCTAATCAAGTCCTAATTTACATCTTTCATTCAGTTCGTTGCCTGGTAGGAAAGAAAACCAGCAGCTCTCTATTAAGCTGTTGACATGGAAAAAGAACCACTTCTTTATAGATTGGGGCAATTTCAAGACCTTCATGTCAAGTATCCTTCTTCAGAACCTACAGAAGGCTCTCAAGTGACATAATACAACCACTGCTGAGCGTATTGAAGGCCCTCAAAGCAACAGTGACTGTGATTAGCTGATTGTATTTCTGAATGTATAACTTCAAAATAACTGAAAAGACATGGTCAACTTCTCTGCTGTTTGTTTTTGGAGGCTGATCATTTTCCCACCACATTAGATGTGCTCACTGATTTGCAGACTTTAGATAGTAGTAGCAGAAGTAGTAGTAGCTATGTATGCCTTGCCTATTTCCATAATGCTCTTTGTGAAAAAAAAAAGAAGGGAACGGCTCCTTTTACTTTATGTGAGGGTCTTTCATGGTTTACTCTGCAGTTATCAAGCTAATTCAGCAGTTAACAAGATAACTTCTGGAGTTAACAATTTAACTCAACAGTTTTTAGCAGTTATAAAGCTACCTTAAGCAGCTGTCAAGCTAATTTCAGCAGTTAACAAGGTAACTCGACAGTTATCAAGCTAACATTAACTCGGCCGTTGTTAATCTAACTTCAGCAGTTGTCAAGCTATCTTCAGCAGTTAACAATCTAACTTGACTTTTATGAGGCTAACTTGGGCCGTTAACAAGGCTCAGTTATCAAGCCAGTATGTTAGAAAGCATGTGAATGGGCTACCTTTGCTTTGCTAAATTTGTTCCCTAACATTAACCTCCCAAGCCTAGGAGACTAAAGACAAGACAATTTGGACATTAACTTAAATTGGTAAACAAATCAGAAACTTTTACACTTTTACTACTGTTACTACAAAATTGATCTACAGTTACTCTTTTTTTAATTTTCCAACTGGTTGCTGTAAGTTATAGACATTTTTTGTTCATAACCTTTTTCACAGTGGAGTTATATGATGGCACAACTCAAGGGTAATGAGCTATTACAAAGCCAGTGTTTTTTAATATAAGACAGTAATACATATTAACTGTAACACATCGACATGCATTATTCCTGGTGTGTTTGACTAGTTCCTAAAGGTTTGAGGCTTTGGAGATATATTAGTATATATAAGTGGTCTTTGATTTAATCTATAACATTCACCTCGGCCACGGTGGAGAAATGAGAGTTAGGAGAGTCAAACTACGTTTTTGCAACAGTAGGCTACATGTAGATTGATACTTGTTGTTTGGTGTTTTAGTTTGGCAG
Organism: Macquaria ambigua; assembly: GCA_008360985.2. NCBI lineage: Eukaryota > Metazoa > Chordata > Actinopteri > Centrarchiformes > Percichthyidae > Macquaria > Macquaria ambigua. The sequence continues at coordinate 132,614 of VMKM01001499.1, read as the reverse complement.
TAGCAGTGTTTTCTGAGTAGGCAATGCTAGAGATGGGAGAAATTAAATACCTTCCTCAAGAAGAGTATTTTAACACTCATGAAGTATTTCTCAAATAAGTTGAGTCAGGTTAAGAAAAACATTTTTTTCCACACTTTATGGCACTGTCTGATACATATTCAGTATTTACTTCTTTTGGTGCATCATTTAAATTACATAATTTATGTCACGCTTACAGCCTAATGAGTAAAATATTAAAATCATGAACCATAATCTCGATCATAATGTAAATTCTGCATGTGAAGCTTAGGATCTTGACTGGAATTTACAGTAAAGCTCTGTGGGTTTTAAACAATGCTTGGTTGCACAGCACGTGTTTGTTTTGATGGACTTGCCAGTGAGTTCAGTGAGGTCGGAGCTCATGAAAATGAATTGCCTGAAGTCTCTGTGGAACAAGAACCAACATGGCAAAACTGTCCAGGAACTAATGGGAAAATCTTAAACCTTTTTTTTTTTTTGTGTGACTTAAATCCTTTTATGTTGATGCAGTAAAGGATGCTGGAAATATGTATCTTTATGCTATTTGATTGATATATATGTGTGTGTGTGTATGTGTATATATATATATATATGGGTATATATATATATATATATATATATATATATATATATATATATGATTTTTTGTCAACCAGCTTGTCCTTGTAAAGGGGACTTTTATTGGGAAAATTAGTAATGTTTTTACTGCTCATTGCACATAAGTTTAGTGATCTTCTGAGATTTTTGGCTTTCCAATGTCAATATGATCTTTTGTGACAGTGTCATTGCAATTCCTACTGAGGTGAAATAATGAATTCTTTTCATTTTTAACCCCCAGGTGACCGATGTGAGTTTGACCGACGGCAGGGCAGGTGTGTGCCAGGTGTGTGTCGTAATGGAGGGACGTGTCGGGAGCTTTCAGGCGGGGGTTTCCGCTGCGAGTGTCCTGCAGGAGGCTACGAGCGTCCGTACTGCACAGTAACTGCCCGCTCCTTCCCACCAAAATCCTTCGTCATGTTCCGGGGCCTCAGACAGAGATTTCACCTGTCCATCTCATTAACGTGAGTAGACTGAGTAAATTGGAAGTTTGATCTTTTCTTTGCCTTGTCTTGTCCAAAATTCTACATTTGACAATTCAGATTTCATGTTTTGTTTTGATTTTTGTTTTTTTGTCTTCCTTCCTTCCTTCCTTCCTTCCAGCCTCCATCTCTCGTCATCCACTTGCACTCAGACAGAGATCCATAACCACTCCTCTTTGATTCTCAGTTCTCTTCCTCTTACAGAGTCTCTCTCCTCTTTGCTTGAATCTATTTATTTCATCTCCGCCTCAGAGATCGATCCTATTATTCATGGTTTCCCTCTCTGCTGCCTCCACTTCTCTCTCCGGTGAGAAGTGCGGCTTCTCCTCTCTCTCCTCTTTCATCCGTCAATTTACTGGTTTCAGTAACATCTCCTTTGCTTTCTCTCCACTCTCTCTTCTTATCTTACATCTTATCACCCTGTATTCTCCATTTTCAGTCTTGTGTGTTTCAGCAAGGGCTCCAACTTTATTTTTCAAGAAAAATAATCCTCCAGTTACCAGTCCAGACTAAAAATAGGATTTTTCAGAGTTAGCGCATGAATAGTTCAAATGCCTAATTTAGCTTTTCCTTTTAAAGAACACCATTGAAGTTGTGGATTTGTACAATTTTGGTGCTTAAAACCGGGCTTACTCTCATACCTTTTGCCAGGGCTTCTTAGCTTCTCAGGACATTTGAACTGAAGTTATGATTGTTTTTTTTTTTTTTTACTTTAGTTAGAGTTTAAAATCTCCAAATTTTGTACTGACCTACTTGCAACCTGTAGAGACATGTGAGTGAGTTCAGATTTGCATGCAGTCTTTTAAACTTTGCTTGGTGCAGTACCTAGCTACAGCCTCTAAGCTTGTTTTGTTTGATTTTCAATTTTATACCTTGGCATGATGTAAGAATACGTTACTGCAGAGGTCAGTGATCGTCTCTTTACTTTAGGTCCTTTGTCTTGCATGCCCGCCACCATCGTTTCCGTGCTGCTCCTTTGCCTCTTGACATACTGAGTGGTCCCCTTTGGGAGATATGAAGTGGTCCATAAGAGTGGTCAGGCAGGGTTATGGGATGGTTGCCATGGGTGATGTCGTCTAATGATAGTTGCTAAGGTGACGCTGCCCATGGGGTTGTTGCTAGGCTGATGTGGCCACCATGGAGTGGTTGCTATGAGACATTGCGGTCAAGATATTCTTGCCAAATGAGCTTCTGTGCATTGTTGTTGCATAAAGGCACTACATGTGATCTGTTTCACTGATTTGTGACCACCAGTTGGGCAGTGATGGTAAGTCAAGGAATGAAGTGTGATGTGACTTTCTTGAAGAGCAGCTCACTTTATGAGTATTTAAGAGGTTTTGTGGTAGAATTTCTCCACTTGAAGGCTCCAGTGTAGTCAAATGTTGGCAGCAATGGCGATAGCTGATAAAATTCCCAAACTGGTTGGGAAAATCTGGGTGAGGAAAGTGAGTAATGTTCTTTCCTTTCAACAACTAAATAAAGGTGCCCTTGAGAAAGTCAGGGTTGTTGTTGAACAGATACTATGTGGTCTTTTTCAGCACTGCCCTGCTCCATGTCAAACACATTCACATCGGAGAGCTTCAACCTTAGTTTACAGAATAGGGGTGGGCGATATGTAAAAATGTTCCAACTGGCCACCATCATTGTTGCTAAGCAATAATCTGTAAATACAGGGTGAACAGCTGACACTACTTGAAAAAGAGTCCGATGAAGGACGCCTCCACTTGCAGCCCCCAAATGAACAAACAGGTGGGGAGAACATAACTATGCTATTAAATGATCAGGGTGCACATACAGTTTTTGGTCTAGTTCTCAAATATGATTTATGAATTGACGTTGCTTTTCAGCCAATCGATCGGACAGCAACCACTAAAGACAGCTTAATTGTCATTTGGTCACTGCCCTGTTTTGTGAAAGAAAGGTCGGAAATCAGTGCAACAAAAATGTGAATAATATGGCCCGACTCCAACTGCCAGTTCCTGTTCGCGCACGCTTTGAATTGCGCTTTACAGGTTAATTATTTACCGAGTTGAATTCTCAAGGAGGCAGACCATTAAATTAGCAAAATAAAATGACAAAAATCGCCCCCAAAAAACAACCGCCAATGGACTCAATCTCCGCTAGCAGATATATTCGCAGAATTGCCCAACCCTACTACAGAATCAACTACAATTTCAGTGCCTTTCTCTATGGCACAGCATTAGTAGATTTTGACAGTAAAACCCTTGAAACCCTTAATCTTATTCCTATTGTTGCTGGGTAAAGTTATTTTCATGTTATCTGATGGTGACTAATTCAGTAGTGTCCAACTGTAGATACACATTACTCTTACTGACTGTCAGCCTTCTTCTCCTGACGTCAGTGTTTTATTTAGTGTCCTGTTTGCTGGCAGCTACGCTCATTGGCCTGATTTTCACATCAGGACCAATCAGGACTTCATCATTATTTGTGTCACTCACTTTCTCCCAGAGCATTTTATTTCTCCTCTGCAAAACGGTGTCCTTATTCATTTTTCACCCAAAAGATACTTCAGACGTTTTTGTAGTTGTTACTCTGCCTGAGAAAGTATGATGGGTAATATGGCTCGCATATATAGGGCTGTGACAGTATAGGTTTGTTATATGTGCAAGTCATTTGGTGTTTGTGTATGAGGGTGCTGCAGCTATGTTTGAAGTTGTCATTATCTGCTGAGCTGAAAGAATTGGAGAAATAAAAATTCAAATGCACGTATGATATGAAACCTTATATTAGATACAGTATACTATTTTTGTTTTTTTCGAATGAAGGTCTTCGGTCTCAAATAATGAATTTAACAAACAATAATCACACTAACAAGAACAGACATTGAACATGTGCTTCTCTTTGCCTTTATTTACGCCTTCAGCCTCTCTCCATCTTCACTTCAAAAGACACCACTCACAGTCTCCGTTTATTCTGGCAAAGCTCTGGTTACACTATTTTTAAGCAATCTCTGGTGGCTTGAAGAGATTACATATGCATACTACAAGATAGGATGCCACAGTACTGATGGAACTACAGCAGAGCCATGCAAACAAGACACATGTCTGCTATTGAATAACCCTGGGTTTATTTTAGACAATGGCAACATTCTCAGATAACATAGGCTAGTTGTCATGATGGAAATGGTGATGCTCTCTTCTCTTCTCCTAACACTGCTGTATTGTAGTAATGTATCTGTTGTTACAGCCACATTGCTCTCTGGTGGACGTTTAAGCCAAGTATGTAAAATGCAGATATTAAGTAAGAATGAGTAGGAATATTGTCCTTGAAGGACTTGAGTTTAGGCCACTAATTCATAAAGCATCAAGCAAGACATTTAGTTTCAAAACATTTCAAGACAAGATGAAAGCATTTTTTAAAGTGGACATTTTTTTTGCAGTGGGAATCTTCTTGTGCCTTGTTGCCAGGAGATAAGATTTGTCATCTGTGCTGTAGTATCACAAAAACTAACAGTGCTTTTTATCAGGCTGTGTTAACATGGCAGCCTTGGCCTCAGCACGTCCCCCTGGCCTTGCTATGGAAAATAGACTATTGTATGACTCTGAGCAGCTGGAGGGACTGGAAGGCTGCAGCAGTATGGTCTATTAAGTGTGCTACAGTTTGAATACATTTTGATCTTACATACTAAGCCTGTATGAGGAGGCTTGCAGGAGTTTTGCCATGTGAAATTAAGTATTGTATGTCTCTCTGTATCAGGGTCTACCGTTGCATTAACCAAGCCAGAGTTAAGAATCTCATCTGAAAATGTATGCCTGTGTCATACAGTATTACTTAATTTATTTGTACTGTATATTTTCAGGATACAAAAATGTAAAAATATGCAGTAGAAATATAATAATACTCATCAATAAAAGTATTATGGACAAGGGTTTCTGTGTGTGTGCATTTTCTAGTTTTGCCACCCTGGAGAACAGTGGTCTTCTCTTCTATAATGGACGCTTCAATGAGAAACATGACTTCATCGCCTTGGAGATCCAAGAAGGACAAGTGGTGCTCAAATATTCCACAGGTACCTTATCTGTATCTTTATGTGTGATTGTGTGTTGTGCTATTTCTCTATTTAGGACTAAATGTTCCCACAGGGAAAGAAAGATGTGGTTTTGTTCTTAAAGTCTGTGTATCATTTCTTTATGGGACTTCTTTAGGTGTAGGATTAGATTAGGATATGGATTATAATTAGACATGTAGTCGGGAGGGTTTAGACAACATTAGGGGTCAGACAAGCAGTAAACGTCCAAAGTCAAATTTGGTGCTGTGAGAAAATCCCACTATCGCTCCAAGTTGGGGACCTCAGCAAACAACGTACGATATATAATACTTAAGATGAAGAAGTGTATATTGTACATATAGTTCTTCAGTTAAAGTGCCATCCTGTTGTACTCTTCACCATGCTTTCCAACAAAAACAAACTTAACAGGATCGGACATACTGCCTCCGAAATCATTAGCCTCAGTCAGGGTCCTCACAAACATTAATAATAATACATACAGAAGTTGTGGTTATTTGTACATATTGTATATATGTTTGGGACATGCACACATGTGAGGCTGGAAATAGTAGGATATGAAATAGATATGTAATATAATTTTATATACAGTGGCATGTAAAAATAAATAACAGAAAGTGAATTAAAGCAGCAATCAGTTGATTTTAATAAAAATCCATTTGTTAAGTACCTATTCATTATTATTATTATTATTACCTGCTTAAGCTTTGACCCAAACTTCATCCGTCTGCCTGCAGGTGAGTCGTCCACTCAGGTGAGTCCCTTCCTGCCTGGCGGTGTGAGTGATGGCAACTGGCATGCTGTTCACATCCACTACTACAACAAGGTGGGTTTACGTCTCAGTGTCCTTTTTGATCTTACTTTTGATCTTCCATTTTGTGTTTCTGATTTCTGTTTGATGAGTTATCCTTTGAAGTTTTACATTTTACTTGTGATTATTTGTACTCTACTTCTGATGCATCAGCAGAATAGTTTATCTGCCTTCATGCCGACAAAGCACTTTGAAGTGTTTGTGTGTATACTGTTATGTGGGCGTTTGCTTGTCACCATTTCATTCATGCATATTCGCCGCACATCTCCTTTAATTTTCTTCATGTTCTTTCATTTTCCTCAGCCAGCTACACGCTATGTAAGTATGAGTGTGTGTCAGGGTGCACATACACTTCCTTTTTTCTTTGTTTCTTTCTCCTTCTTTCTATTTCTCATTCTGTTTCTTTATTTCACCAGCAGACAGTAAGTGCAGAGTGAACATGTTGTCTATCTGCTTTCACTCCATTATTTTCTTACCCATATTCAGTGTCTGTTGTTTCTTGTCTTACTAACTCAGATTTCCCCCTTTTCTTTCTAACATGATGTGCTGTAACAGCGTAGATACTGAACATAGTCTGATGTGTTGAAACTGTTATTTTCTGCTGTAGTGTATGACTGCAGTGATATAAACTCTAGATTTTAGTAAATGCTGTTGTATTTCCTGCATGTTGTCTGGTGTCATGGTGTTGGTTTTTGTTTCTTTGGACTCTGTATTCAATCTTGTGTGTGTGTGTGTGTGTGTGTGTGTGTGTGTGTGTGTTTAGCCGAAACGCAGTATGAGTGGCGAGGCCCAGGGTCCGTCAGATGAGAAGATTGCTGTGGTGAGCATTGACGACTGTGATACAGCCTTGTCGCTTCGCTTCGGTACGCAGCTTGGAAACTACAGCTGCGCTGCGCAGGGCAAACAGACTAGCAGCAAGAAGTGAGTTTATCTTTCTTTTAGCTCCCCATCTTCTTTTTCTGTATTGATTCCTGTGTTTTCTATTTGGTGACTTGAAGGCTCCACACATATGAAAAATTGCCCCAACAATAAGGACTCTAAAATGTCTGTCTCTAAAATGATAGCAATTCATCTAGTCGGAAAATAATATAAATATAGTTGCATTAAGATCACTGTTGCCCACATATCTTGGAAACGTCAAACGTCAAATATGACCCGCAGCATGAACATTGATACTGGAATATATGTACACAAGAGTGAACCAGCCTTTAACAAACAAAACTAGTCACAACATCTTAAAACAACTACATGCTCTACTGCATGTGAATGAAAGGAATGTACCATTCTTTCAGATATTGGTGCATTGGTCAGATTACCTGTTAATTAAGAAAGTTACCTTCCACTGCTATAATATAGCTTATGATTACCAGGCTACACATGAATTTAACTGTAAAATGTATTATGCTGCCTACCACTTTTACCTTTATGTCACAGTTAAAGGCAGTTGTTAGTAGTTTGACAGAATATTCATATTGCATTATTGTGTAAAGTATTGTGCATGCACACTTCCTGCATAACATAACTTACCAACACTTAAGCAATCGGAAGATCGCACCAAAGGCAGCGTTATACTGAAATACATTAGCACCATGTCATATAGCACAATCTTGTGTGTCATTACCATAGGCTGTATATAAAGATGGACGAAATGACAGCTCCCCAAAAGTGAAACCAAAACATCTTGATCGCCCTCTAGTGGCTGGCTGCAGTATAGGTCATAAACCCCGCCCTCTCCATGTTAGCGGATGGGACATGGGCCAAACTGAAAAATCAAAGTACACGTCATAAATTTTTCCCAAAGATGGTTTCTGTCATTTTAGGTAGTTCTTATCACGCTGATGTTTGTTCAAGTGTTCGTTTTTCTGATGAGTTTGGTTTTAATTAGTTATTTGATGCTATAAAAAGGGGGTGAGACGTCATGATTGATAACTGTGAGTGTTGATTGCGATTGATTCGGGCAGGTGTATAGGCGGGAACTCGATACCGCGGTGATCACTACTGCAAAGACTCTGGCTCCAAATGACGTCACCAGTGCATGATGGCAGCGCCCGTATCCGAGATATTTTGGCTTCATTTATGTACAGTAGGAGGAAGTAGAGACGCGTCGTCCATATTTATATACAGTCTACGGTCATTACTATCATAGCACAGTTTCATATGGAATTCATCATGGGATTGTGTCAGCTTATGAAATAATTGTTGAAAAGCTTAGTGAAAACATTTATTCAGCTAAAGTAAATTTGTTCCATAGATCTCTCTTACCTCCAGTGCAGCAACTGAAAGACACCGAATAGTAATTGACCCTGAGCTGTGGGTGGTGTTTACACAGGATGTGCTAGCTTCTTTGCAAAGAGAACTTTCATTAAACTTCATCTGTGATTGATTGAAGGCTTAACGGATATTCAAAGGCCGTCACTAAGTAGAAAACCAATAAAGCTGGTCAGTGTGTGTAGCAGCACACTGGCCAACTGGCAGCTGTTGGTACATAGGTTGCTAGATCACACGTAAAAAAAAGGTAAATGTTGAGTGATTAGTGGTAGCATTACTATATATAGAAATATTGGCTTTGATTAGAATGCCTGTCAGCCAATCACAATGCAAGGTTGGAACTAACTGTTGCATTAGTCAGGTTTCCCATTTACAAACAATTGTGCCCACAGCTTTGTAGCATAAAACACATTGGTTTAGTGTCATTATAGTTTATATATGGACATTTATAGCATTTAGAAATTACACAACTTATTGGAAAAAGTTGTGTATTGATATGTATTGTTATTTATTATATATTATTTATTTCCTCTCACTTGGATGTGATGTTTTCCATCAACTCCTCGTGTTGATCCCACAATAAGCTCTTTGCCATTTTGGTTTGTTTTCTGACCCAGGTCCCCAGGATAACGTGTGTATATATATGATGTGTAATGGCAGTTGCTTTCTATTGTGTAATAATAAAATGCATATTAACATGGAACAGAGAGAATGATCTGATCACATTTTAGTATCTATGTTCACTTAATGGGTTGTTCTCCTAAAAACTAGTTTTAAATTCAGATTCAGAATTTCACAATTTCTGCATGGTTTAAAGAGGCTTGTAAGCTGACCACTGTTTTAAAATGAAAAGTAGGTGTAACACACTATTTAGTGCAGATTTAAGCAGCCTAATCTGTTAAACTCCTGCTAAAACTTTGACCGAGACTGTTGCTGCAAAAGATTTTTGGGGAATGTCAGATCAGGGTGATGAGGTGACTGTAGGAGAAATCAATGGGGACCTGGGGCTTTAATGAGGCACAACTGTTTGACGTCTTCACGCTCCTTCATGTCTGTCTGTATCTCTCTGATGGTCTTGTTACTCGTCGGCTCATTCTGCCTGGTGTTAATGTTCAGATTCTTTTCATTACTCTCTGCTTGTCTCTCTCTCTCTCTGTCTCGCCCTCTCTCCCACCCATCCTCTTATGTATAGCCAAAACATTCAAATTGACAGGTTTTAAATCCACTATGTTGCTTTTAAGTGTCTGACTAAATGTCTGCATGTACGACAACAAGTGCATAACACACACACATTCACTCAAAAAGCAGCCTGTCATAGTGTTGATGCCTGGCCGCCTCTGTAAGCTGTAATCACGTTGGTTTGTTCTGTCAGCGCTAAGTGAGGCTGAGAGAAGGGAAGACAGATCAAAGAGGAAGGCCAAAGACTAATGCTTCTACACTCTCTTCCTCTGTGCCTTCTCCATTAAAAGCTCGCCCCCCTCTTACTCTGCCTTGACATCCTCTTCTAATGACGCTCTGTGTTGATGTTCACTGTAACTTGCACTTAATCTCTTGTTTGTTCGACTCCGGCGCCTTTTGTCTCTTTGGGTTCCTTCAATTCATATTCCGCTGGAGTTTATAGGCTTGGCACGTGACGTGTGTCGAGCTGAAAAGAAAAACCCCAACTCACATTGGAGGGAAAAAAAAGATAATGCTCTTAAAATGACAATGCAACCGTTTCTGCCTCTCGTTTTTTCTCGCTCATGCATTCCCATAACTGTAATTTGCTGTCCCCTACATCGCCCTCCTCACATTACCCCTGTTTCTTCCCTCCACCCGTCTTCCATCTGTCTTGTCATCCGCCTTTACACTCGCTCTCTCTTGATATTTGCTGTAACTCACACTTAATCTCTTGTTTGTTCATCTGGCTCCCCAGCTGCCTCCACATCTCCCTTTTGTCGTTGCTATTTTTCGTCTCCTTTTTATGCCTGCGACTCTGCTACTTGTTGACATCCGCTATCATCTACTTCCTTTCATTGCTGGCTCCTGTCTCCTGTCTCCTACCTCCCTCTGCCTTGTCATCCACCTTAACTCTTCTCTCCTGATATTTGCTGTAACTCAAATTTAATCTCCTGTTTGTTCATCTGTCTATCTTTCCTTTCTCATCTTTTCAATTTCTCTCTTCCCCTGCTGTTTCCACTTTTACCCTCAACAACATCATCATCTTGTTTCTCCTCAACATGCACTGTTATTCTCTGAGTCTTGTTCCTTTTGACATTTACCTCTGATGACACATTTAATCTCTGGGTTTGTTTAATCCCTTTGCCTCTCACATACCCTCTTTTCATGTTTTTCCCTTTCTTATCCTCCCTTCCTTCATCCCTCTCCTCCCTCCTCCTCTCCCTCCGTGAGGGATAATCCTCCATTCCTCCCTTACTCCCCTTTCCTCTTCACCTTATTTACTCATCTTCCTCTTTATCTTCTCCTCTCTCAGGTCTCTGGACCTGACTGGTCCGTTGTTTCTGGGTGGAGTTCCCAACGTACCAGACAACTTCCCGTTTGGCACCAGGGAGTTTATCGGCTGTATGAAGGAGCTGCACATTGACAACAAGCCACTGGACTTGGCTGGCTTTATCGCTAATAATGGAACGCTTCCCGGTCAGCGCTGCTAACAATATTTCGTTTTTTTTAAATACACGGATACAAATTCTTGTAATTTTTGAAGCATCACTTAGGGTGTTGTGTGCTATAAACCACTTGTAAAATGTTTCTGAATACTATAGTAAACAGTAAAGGACATGAAATTGGATTTTGACTGATGACTGGGCACTTACATTGCTTTTTACAACCATTATATGAAATTAAAGGATAAAGTAATCTGTAATAATATTTTTCCAGCATTTTCTACAGGCTATTAGTTACTACAATAGTGTAATTGTGTTGTTTTATTGTGAATGTGAATAAGGGTCAGTATCATATATCTTTGTTATATCTTTGTTGTTATGCACTCATGAACTCATTTGATGGAATATTTCAAGCTCAAATACTATTTTAAAAAATTGAAAACGCAAACAACCAAATTTGGATGCTTCTGTGAAGTCCATTTGAATCTTGAAATCCTACTACAGAGTGCAACTGGAAAAGTTCATCTCTAAACATGCACATTGGTAACTGAAGATCTCCTTATAGAGCTGATAATGTGAGGTGTTTACAGATGTATCAGCTCACACTCATCATGGTGATACATTTTTGGAAACTCAATCGATGGTGCAATTGTCTCTGTTGCTTCTTATAGGCTGCAGCGCCAAGCTCCCCTTCTGTAAGTCCAACCCGTGTCAGAATGGAGGAACCTGCAGGGTGAGCTGGGAGACTTTCTCCTGCGACTGTCCCCTCGGGTACGGAGGGAAGGACTGCAGCCACGGTGAGAGGCTATATGACTTTATTTTCATCCTAGGGTCCTACATGTTACATTTTCAACCAATGGTGACTCATAGCAATATCATTTATTGTGCCATTTTGTTATAATTATCACTAACAAGAGAGACCATGGCTGAGATAATTGGCAATTCCTGTCTCATGCCAGTGGTGATGAGAGTGGTCATGTTTTTAGAATTGCAGCAAAATGACTCTGATCTTCAGTGGCCTTTATTTTTCAGCAGTAATTATACTAATGGTTCATTAATAATAATTAATAATTTACTTAAGTTAAAATGCTCCAGGTAACACCTTTACACTTGTATAGTTCTTTGTTATTTACACATTAGTTAAATGACTGAAAAAAGACTGCTGTTTTAATGGGCTGCTTCACTCTTTAATACGAGAGGAAATGGATGATTCCCATTCATTCTGAATGTTAACTGGAATCTGCAGCACAACACACTGAGACTAATAGTATCATGAAGAGTTACTGCACATGTGAGCTAGTTATTACAAGCAAGCATTTCCTGTATATAATTGGACCTAGATAAAACCTGAGTAATTCCCCACATGTAAGTGGACCTTCTGGAGCCCAGGTGGGCTCAAGAGATAGTTTTACTCATTTATATGTACTGACATGTGTTAATTGTGATTGCAGTTAACCCTTGAGGGAAATCATGTAGCAAAAGGTGCTTGTGGGATGAAAAGAAGTTGTGGTTTTGTGATCTCAAAGAAAAATGTTCACGAGTTATGAGACTTATTTTGTGCTTGTGTGAGTATAACACAACAATATCCTTATCATGATTGAATATATATATATATATATATATATATATATATATAAAACGTAAAGCCTCCACATCTGCATCAATGTGTTACATTAACGCACATCTCTTGGATTATTGTCTTTGTACACTGCACATATTGGTTTTACTTCACACTGTGCACATCCTGCACAAACTGTACAGCTCTTCATTTTCATAAAAGATATGAATGCGTTCATAATAAACGGATTCATATTGAGGCTGTTGGTTTTTACACTACCTTCTATTCACTTTCTTTCTCTCACCTTCCTCCTCAGTGATGCCACACCCCCATCGCTTCCTGGGTAACAGCGCCCTTTGGTGGGACCTGAAGAATGACGTGACCATCTCCACGCCCTGGTACCTCGGCCTGGTCTTCAGAACCAGAGCACGAGAGGGGACGTTGCTGCAGGCTCAGGCTGGCCAGTACACCAGCCTGCTGTTCCAGGTGTGCATACACACACACACACACACACACCACACCACACCACACCACACACACACACACACACACACACACACACACACACACACACACACACACACACACACACACACACAAACACACTTCAGTTGTCCATTTTCGTTAATGTCTTGTACTACATTGTATTTGAACATTAGTATATCACTGAAAAATTGTGATAGTTAGCAAATTAGACCATGGCTGAGATAATGGACTTTCAAATCGCACCAGAGACAATGGCGTTTCTGAAAACAAGACCACATTTCCTATAAACCTGTTGATTCCTGTTGCAAAGAGGATTGTTGCCAGTGCCTCTCTCTCCCTCTCTGACTGGTGGTTTTGGCTCTGCTGAAGAGGATAAACATAGCAGTGTTTTTTTTCCTTTTCCTGCCTTTCACCATTGCCAGAAGCTCAGAAAGCTTTAGCTTTAGCTGTATTGATACTAAAACATAAATGGCACACCTTCTTCCTTTTTGTGTCACAAACAATTTGATATTGTGCTTTAAATCAGTGCTGCACATTTTAAGCTTAATCTCCACAGGTGGCACGGGATATAAAATGCCGCGTGGGCTGCTAAATGTGTTGGAATTGTACTTATGTCTCATCATTAATGTGGTTCTATTCTGTGTTTTAAGACTACTTAGTACCAAGCATATTATTTTATTCCTTTGCTGTTTTCAGTGACTCATGTTTCTTCGCACTCCCTGTTTTCCTCTCTTTTCCTCTCTTTTTTCGTTTCCTGTGTGCGTGTGCCTGGGTTCCTCTGTCCCCCTCAGGTGGTAAATGGTCAGCTGGTGTTCTCGGTGACCCGCGGTTCGACCAGACTGGTGCGTTTGCGGTTGGATCAGGTTCAGGTGGCAGACGGCCAGTGGCACGACCTCCAGCTGGAGCTGCGAGATGTCCGCAGTGGCCGCGAGACGCGCTACGTCGCCACACTACGGCTCGACTTCGGACTCTATCAGGTACTAGACGTGATAAAAACCTTGAGGGGAAGGTTTTTAGGACTGCTTTACTAAATCAATAAGACTTATTTTCCCATAGCAATTAATTTTCTGGTGTCCTGTTTTCCAACACTACCCATAACAGATTCACAATTGAAAATAGACATTGTTTTTCCAGCTCTAATTCTTTGATTTGATTTAATTTGGCTGTTCTGCAGATACTATGATGATCAACATTTTCACTCTAATCAGTAGAAAACTTGATGAAAGTTGAATTGTAAAGTATTTAATATGAATGAAGGTGTGAGAGAAATCCTTTTTAATATCCTCTAGAATATCTCCATAAAAGGACAACACTGCAAAAGATACATGCAAATAAGTTATATATAATCTAACTTTCAATCTTAAAATCAATTCAAAGAGTAATTCAAAGCTTGGTTTCAGAAATGTTCCATAATCCAGTCTTGAATCTTGATTTCCATTAGAAATCACCGACATTGTCACAGCTAATTGCCACTACGCATTCAAGATGCAAATATTTGATAAAAATACTTGACTTAAATTGAATTCTGACCTGCCTCTTTGCTTAATTTTGGGTAGATTGAGGGGATAAACTCGGTTCAAAATTGCCCTGATGTCCTTTATGGTTGTCTTGTACATAATGTATCTGCATTCAGACGTCAGCAGCCATACTGTTGGCTCTCTGAAATGTTGCCAGTGAAATGTTGAGTCACATTATAATCTGAGTAAAGTAGACAATGAGATATACATTCTCGCTTTCTCATCTCCTCCTTTTCCATTTCAGTCTTTGAGCGTAGCCTTTTTTCTTTTTCGTACCAAGACGTTTACCATGTCATACCATTATGCACACACACACGTCAAATATGTGTCAATATGGTGTCTGTTTGATGTGTGCGTGCATGTGTTTGTATGAGGTATGTACAAATGTGACAGTAGCATGCACACAGATAAGCAGACACACTTTCACACTCTGTATTATTGTCATCATTGGCTTTATTTAAGCAAAACAACATGTTTTGTTTTCATGTTGATTTAATTCTTAAATTATCTGCCAGCAAGTTTTGTCTTTCATCTTTGTATTGTAGTTCACTGGGCTATTCTTCAAAGTGCATTAAGTAACAAATAAATGGTGCAGACAATATTTTAAAATATGAAATTATTAATTAATTAATAAATTATGATTTTTTTTTTACTTAAACACAAATTACCTTTGCAATTGTTTGGCATGTCTGCAGCTATACTCAGCCAGATCTTACACCCATTTTAGCATCTTCCATTGCTGCTGAAACAGTGATAAATGGAGCTTATTGATTTTCTTTTTATGGTTTTTAAGTTGCCTGTCAACTTTGCTTCACAACACTGTCAGTGTTATCAGTTGAGCATTGACCTTCTCCACAGTGATTGCATGTTATTGTTTTCTTTTATTTAATAAAGTCAGTCATTCACTCTGCAGCTCTAAAAACCATTTTCCCCTCATGTTCACACTCTCCTCTCCTCCCCTCAGCTGAAGTGCCATTATAACCTGACTGCTCAGTGATAGGGTGGTAAATTAAAATATATTATGACTATGACATATCAAAGAGTCATGACTTCCAGTTGGTAATCAGAAAAAAAAAAAGCGAAAAATCAATAATGTTTTCTGAAAAGCATTTTTATCTTCTTTCAGTTTAAAAGATTCCTTCTAGTTTTTATTATTTTCATGGTGTAAACTAATACAATTCGAATCTCTCATTGTAAGTTTTTACACAAGCCTTTGTGGCTGATAACCTGTGTCCTGTGACTTTTCATCCCTTATACCTGTGGACTATTTTCAATATTTTCATATCAAATAAATTACCAAGTTTTTCTACATGGTCAAATAATGGTATTCAAATGTGTTCCTTGTGTATCTTTGTTCAGGTATTCAGCTTGCATACATCTATTAATAATAATAATCTTTGCCCTTCCTGTCTCCATCTGTCCCCTTACCCCTCTACCTCTTTCTCTCCCCATTAGGGAACAGTGATAGTGGGAAATGAGATTCATGGTTTGAAAGTGAAACATCTGCATGTGGGAGGAGTGCTGGGCTCTGGAGAGGTTCAAAACGGGATAAGAGGATGCATACAGGTGAAGATGGATGAATTGAATTTTTAATGTTTGTTGATGGATGGGTGGATGGAAGCTGGAAATATTGGCACATAAGATATGGAAATGTGCCAAGAAATGAGTTTGGGATAGACAGATTTCAATAAATGAATGACGTTGCCAATTTCTTTTTCTTTTTTTAACTCTCTCTCTCTTTCTACAGGGTGTTCGGTTAGGTGTACGACCTGACGCCCCTCCCCTGCCCCACCCATCGAGAGCTGTCAAAGTAGAGACTGGCTGTAATGTTGGCAACCCCTGCGTCTCGTCTCCTTGCCCCGCCCACAGCCGCTGTTCCGACCAATGGGAGCGGCACACCTGTGTCTGCGAACCTGGTGAGTGAACAGAGAGATGATGCTGGTGTTGTAGACAGGGTTGAAGATGCTGTCATTGAGGAAGAGGGGAACAACATATTCACTTCCAGTCATGAACTGACATGCGATATTATGAGGCTCTTCAATGTTGTCCAGCCAGTTTGAGAGATTGGCTTCTTGTTCAGGAAAAATTGATTGTTTATATTCTCATTTATGTAACTGCACAGCGTAATAATCAGCATAAAGCATAATAACAAGCAGCACAGAGGGAGGGATGGTACTTGGCTGCAGCGAGAGCAAAGACGATGAATGAGGTTAATAAGAGTGACACGTGTTTGACAAGATGCTGTATAATTGTAATGTTGAATGCTGCTGTTAGCCTGCAAGCCATGCTAGCTATTATGCTTACAACGCAGGCTACACTACTTCTTGTCCTGTCTGCTACGTCAGTTTCATATAACCGCACCATTAGTGATTTGGTACTCTTTGGTTAATGACGTTGTAGCTGTGTGAATGACTGTATGAGCCTGTGTTGTAATATCAGTGTAAGTGTATGTTTTTAAAAAGGAGTAGAAGCATAAACATGTAAGACGTTGTTAAACAAGATAGAAAAAAGTTTAAGTAAATTTTAATGTAAATTGTTTTAAAAACACCTCATTCATGGGAAGTAACTAAATAGTGTTGAAATGATTCATTACTGTTAACAAAGGATTAATCAATTAGTCAATCAAAAAGAAAAAAAAGTCTGATAATCAATTAATGGTTTAGATCATTCATCTGAATGCTAAACATTCTGGTTCCATCTGAATTGTGAGGATTTGCTGCTTTACTCTATTTTATTTTATTGTAAATTTTAAATATTTGAGTTTTGGATAGTGATTGAAGATAATGGTATGATCAGCATTTTGCTCTACTTTTCGGGCCTTTTATAGGCTAAACAATTCATCGATTTATATAAAAATAGCATTGAGGTAGAGATGAATTGACAATACAAAATAATTGTTAGTTGCATATTACTATGTAAGGCTTATCAAGTTAACGTCAGATTTTAAGCCTTGGAACAATAAGCATGACTGCTAATCTCTTGCATCTCATCGAGTTTTGACTTTGCCAACAAATACATTAAATAAACTGGCCAAGTGACACAGCTAAGAACAATTTTCCACTTCAGTCATGCAAGTTAAATTGCATACCTCTGCGCCAGGGAGATGGTCCTTAAATTTTGCACACTCTGGACATTGGATGTGAAAGAAAAGAGTGCATGAGGGGAGAAGGTGAAAGAAGCCAGCTGACTTAGAGAGAGAAAAAGGGAATGTGGCCATATCTGCGTAGGTGTCTGCCAATGCTCTAACTGGGTTAAATAGATATTTAGGAACGCATAACAAGTTCTCATCCACAGAGAGAAAGAGACTGACTGCAGGCTAACTTCCAAAATCACCTTAGTCAGGTGAATATAATGAGGCAGAATTAATGTGGAGGAGAAAAATCTGATAAAAAGAGAAGGAGAGGAGAAGTAAAGAAATAGAGGAGAGAGGAGATAAAACATATACTGTATAGAGAGAAGTAGTGAGGGAGAGAGAAGAAAAAAGAACAATAGAAAGATGAAAACAAAGCAGAGGAGGAACAGAGAGACTGAAAATGTTAATTATTAATGAGGAGAAAGAGGTCGGTGATGGAAATAGTGTAAAATAAACACTAAAAGTTTTGAGGCAAGAGGAAAGAAGAGAAGAAAGAGAAAGTCAAATCAAACAGCCTGAAAACACTGGTGACACGTTTGGGAATAGATCCACACATAACTGCCATATATGCACACAGAGACACACAAATCATAGAAGTGAGAGAAAATGAACATGACAGGCGCACACACAACAGAGGATGAAGAGTGATATTTGATATTTATTTGGAACTTTATTAGCAGCTACTGATACAACAGCTGCAGTTCAGGACGAGTATTGATTAAACAGACCAGACCAACCAAGCAGAGATGATTAAAGGAGATAACTTATATTTATGATTAAAGGAGAGACGAGACGAGAGCTTGAGTAGAAAATTAAGAGAAAAAGAACCACATGAAAGACAAAACCGAGAGAGAGAGAGAGAGAGACCATTTTTTCATATTAGTTTGTCAGGAAATTGATACTTTCTTAGCATCCATCACCTTCCTTCTCTGCATCTCAACCTGTGTCTTTTTTTTAGACACACCCTGTTAAGTCAAGTCAATTTTATTTATATAGACCAATATCACAAATCACAAATTTGCCTCAAGGGGCTTTACAATATGCACAGCATACAACACTCTCTACCCTTAGACCCTCAATTTGGATGAGGAAAATCTCCCCCAAAAACCCTTTCCTCACCACCATGGAACCGGACAGACTACTCAAACACACAAGATGCAAAGCTCAAGCACACCATTGACACATGTAGGAGAAAGGAAACAAACACACAGAAGGAAAGAGAGAGACGAGAGGAGAGGCTGATCCAGATCCAAGACAAAGGAAAGTTTTTCGAGAAAGAAAAGTTTGAAAATGAGAGCACGAGATTAAAGTGGAGGTGGAGGGAGTGAAAGAGGAATGAGGGTGTGTGTTACGTGGAGGGTATAGTTTGTTAAAGTGAGAGAGCCTCAGGCCTGACAGCATGGGAGAGGAAGCAGAGAGGCGCTGCTATCCCTGTAGCATCCTGCACCGGCCCGCAAGCTAATGCAAACACCTTGACTTATTAACAGGGCGCACACATGCAGACAGGGTATACTCACACACACTGATGCTTTCACAAGTGGACACAATCACAAACACACACAGAGCATATACACAAACTTCATGTGCATGCCCTTAATTACTGTAAACACACACACACACTCTCTCTCTCATTATTGTTATCTTTCATCAGCACAATGAGCATTAAAAATGGAGACTGTTATACAATGAATGCTGCTTAGAGACAAATCAAATCAAAGTTTAATAACAGCAGAGAGCGAAAGAAAAGAGAGAGGTGCACTCTAAATAATTCCCTTTCATGTGTGTGTGTGTGTGTGTGTGTGTGTGTGTGTGTGTGTGTGTGTGTGTGTGTTGGCCTGGTGCTGAAACTAGCCCAATGGGTCTCTCAGTTGATGCACCTCTGAGTCTTGCAATACAGTCTTTTAGAAAACACACACACACACACACACACACACACACACACACACACACACACACACACACACACACACACACAGAGACAAGGTTCTGCATGACAAAGCACTGTGATATCTTCTCTCTCATCCCCTCACTGTGTGTGTTTGTGTATTTCTGAGTGAATATACAGTATGTAAGCCTGTGTGTGTCTGTGTGTATTTACGTGACAGTTGCTGCCACTTGCTACAGGCTAATTCACTGCGGTGAAAATTGAAATTTAATATGATAAATTACAGCCATGTTGATTTATGTCTGCTTGAGTTCCCTGAGCTGTTTAAAAACCAGCTCGATCACATGTAGAAAACATATGTTCAGGGTTTGAGAACAGGAACTCTTATAACCGCTGCTATTGTAGTAATGAGTCATTTATCAGTGTTTCCTGCTTTTGTCAAGACATTAAAATAGTGATGGAACACAACAAATGCCAAATAAATATTTCTTCAGATGGAGTTTGTCAGAAAAGTGCGTTGTATGAGGCTGTTGTTGTTGGTTGTGGTGTTCAGCTGCAGTATATTAAGCTCGGGCCCTCTGGG
The DNA here is from genome assembly GCA_008360985.2 of Macquaria ambigua. NCBI lineage: Eukaryota > Metazoa > Chordata > Actinopteri > Centrarchiformes > Percichthyidae > Macquaria > Macquaria ambigua. Next base: position 112,646 of record VMKM01001499.1, on the reverse strand, counting down.
AGAAAGAGGGAGAGAGATTTATGAGTTTCAAGCTGTATTTCCTGTGTTGTGACCTATAGTAGATGCCATATCCTCAAGGTGCTGAATCAGGTTTGCTGATCAAGTTGTTCCCTATGACAAATGACTCCTTGCCTAGAAATGTCATT
>VMKM01001499.1:0-107500 GCA_008360985.2 Macquaria ambigua | reverse complement strand
GACAGTGGCCTGACAACATACGCAAACAAACTCACAACTGTCATCACATTTAAATTTAAATGTTCTTTCCCATCTCATATTTCTAAACTGTCTCCTAAAAATTATGTTCATGTACAACTAATTAGCATGTTTTACAGGAAGCATATAACTCTCCTGACTATGTTTTTTTGCCAACATAAAGGAAGTGTTTATATTGAACTTTTCTGCTGTTCACTGTCAATGTATTTCATTTGTTGTCCTTACAATATTTGTCCCAGGCATCGAAAGCATGTTTTTATACAGTAACTCTGTTTAGGTAACTCAAAGCACTTGGTTATGGAGAGATTGTGGTTTTGGTTAAATATTGTTAAGTTAATGCAGGACATGTTCCTAATATTTAACCAAAACCAAAACCAACCTTTCACTAACCTAACAAAGTTCTTTTAGTAGCCTAAACCCAGCAACAGGACAAAAACCCTGGTCTCTGGTGTCAGAGACCTGACATTTGTATGTCCAACCATCTACCTGGACCTCCTCCCTCTGACCCTATGACTGCATTACATGCATGGGAAATGGATTGGGAAATACTGTATTTTGTCAGTGAACATAATCCATGCAGCAATTCATGTAATATGGTAAAGCAAATTAGTTCTATATAAACATATTTTGTAGGACATTGAGTCGTATATTTTGCTAAGTGGTGTTTGTAAATGACTGGTGGGATGGATGGCAACAGATGTATAAATCCTAGTAAGCTAAGCTTTGTAAAATTAATCCTTTTCACCCCCCTCTCTCTCTCTCTCTCTCTCTCCCTCCCCACCCACCCCCCTCCCACTCTCCCAGGTTACTATGGGAGAGGCTGCACTGACGCTTGCCATCTGAATCCATGTGAAAACGAGGCTCAGTGCCACAGGAAGCCCAGCTCTTCCCATGGATACATCTGTGACTGTGGAGACAACCACTATGGGCAGTACTGCCAACACAGGTACACACACACACACACCTACACGCACAATTGACTCAACATTTGAACTACAGTTTATGTGTGAGATGCCAACACGGTCTAAAGCTCTTTGATGCTGCCTATAGCCCAGCTAAGCTCTGTTCCAAGTATGCTTGTGTGTTTGTGTGTGTCTTGGTAGCTTTAGTTCTGCCTTGTTGTCCCACATCTCCAGCCTTGCATGTAAGCCACTGTGGAATGCATGTAGTAACGTAATAGCACACACACACACACACACACACACACACACACACACACACACACACACACCAAGGTTGTTTGTGTGTGTGTGTGTGTTAAACAGTGTGAAGAGAGAGAGACCCAGACCTTACCGCTTCCTTCCTTCTTGCCATGTGAAATCCACACAGCTGTTCTGTGTGTCATCTTTTATCTATTGGTGTGTGTTTTTCACAAAGACAAAACAAATAATAATAATAATAATAATAATAATAATAATAATAATAATAATAAAAAATGAATACACCAAATTTGGAAGTTTGACTCATTAATCAACTTCCTACTTACTCACATTAATCATATTAATCAATTAGTCAATGAACAGAAAGATGATAGTATTGATAATGGATTTATCGTCCTTTTTCAAAGTAAAAGCACCAAACGTTTCCGAGCTGTGGCTTCTTAAATGTGAGGATTTGCTGATTTTCATAATTGTAAATTTCGGGATTTTTTCCTGGTCAGACAAAACTAGTGCTTTTAACTATTTATCAGCCCCTTAAGCAGCCAAACATACACAGCAGGGAGAGATGTTTCATTTGTAAAATAAAATAAAATAGATTCTGTTGTAATAAAGGGATGTAATAAAAAATATCTGGAGAAACTGAGTCAATCCTAATATTATTTTAAGATCACTGATATCTGAATTCTCTCTTCTAAACTCTCCATAAGGATCAATAAAGAGATATAGACATGAATCTGCATTAACTGTGAGAAGTGTTCATCTCCTCAGTGATCCATTAGACACTGAGAACAGAAGGAGGGCACATTAAGTGAAATGTGAGCAAAGAGAACAAAAGAGGTCAAGTGACGTGTACAATAAACCAGAGTGATAAAATCTGAAGTGTATTTCTCAGAAGCAGATTGTTCAGCACTTTTAGAAAACTAAATCCCACACTGGTTTTTAAATGAATGAATAGCTAAAGGTGTTTTTGCTTAGTAATGGTTACCATCTATGACTCAGCATATGCTAAAGTGTGTGATAAAGTGGATATTCTTCTAACTCATGTCTGCCCTGACCTCTCAGACTCTCCCTCTCTTTTTCTCACTGACTCTCTCTCTCTTTTGCTTTCATCTCTTTGTTCCCACTCATTAGTTAGAATTCAGAGGGAAAGATGATTGCTTTGAAGAACGAAAAAAAGATTTTGACTCTCTCTGTTGCTCTGTTGTTTTCTGTCTCCATACTGATTCTGCCTGCTCGTGTTACTGATTCTATCTGTTGGTGTGTCCTTAGAATTGATCACAAGTGTCCCAGGGGTTGGTGGGGATCTCCGACCTGTGGACCGTGTCACTGTGACACCAATAAAGGCTTCGACCCCAACTGTAACAAGACCAGCGGACACTGTCACTGCAAGGTAACCAGGAAACACACACACACTGCAACTTTCAGGCAGACATTTGTGGATTGAATGCACATTTGTACATAACTTTGCAAAGTGTATAAAAAGATATTTTGGCATGTTATTACTTATAGCTAAGGTAGAAAAGTTGGTGCATCAATACTGAAGATGTGATAAAGGCTGATGGAAACAGAGTATCTGATTATTAAGGATTATAGTGCAGTACCTGCTTTTATTTATTGAGCTCCAGATGCTAGTCTGGCATCGCCAGACTAATTCGCATTTGAATCTCTCAGTTCATTTTTGATTTCCAAGGGGCGTTATCAACGGGCGCAGACCAAAATGCCTCTGGACGTAATTGGATAGACCTACAACCAATCAGAGCAACGAAACGTGACGTAGCACTGAGCGAATCCTGTTGGAAGTACGGCAAACACATCTTTCTTATCAACAACAGCTTCAAGTGCAGTTGTTTGTTCATCTTTTAGAGAAAATATACCATCCAGTTTGTTTAATACTGACGCAATAGCGGATTCAGAACGTTACACACCAGCGGCAGCCATCTTGGTTGTTTATAAAAAATACCTCAACAGTGCTCCTCTGTAGGCTACAGTCATCGTATCAAACCCGCCCCATGTTAGATAAACAATTGTGATTGACGCGACCTGGGGCTGGTGGGCTGGAAATCTGTCTGAATTGTAGAGTGACCAGACGCATCTGCCAGAGCAAATAAAACATGAGCTCGCAGATTCGTCTGGTTCCCAGGCAAGTAGATGCAGCATCAGATGCTGATTTTTTTTATTATTAACTAGAGTTATTTGTCATATTATAGAACTATTATAGCTGTTAAAAGCTCTATTGAATGGTTACAGACCTGCTGGTATAAAGTTGATTTTTTACATCATTTTAAATACTTCTACTGGTAGGATTAGAAGGGCTTTAGAGCTGTACTCTATAGATCACTTCGGCCTTAGCTCACAGTCTGATGGTCTGACAGGCTAAGCCAGACATACAAACTACATCAACCATGATATGATGATCATCCCTACATATTGATATTTCTGCCTTGTGTGAATGTGTGAGTGTGTATATTGATGTGTTTGTCTGTAGCCAGCATGTTTAACCCTGTTTTATCCTGTCCCTAATCTGATCTTTTGACCTTAATCTTTAATCTCTGATATTGCCCTTGAACAAAGTACTTAACCACATGTTGTCCTGTGCCCTTTGGCTTCTTGTTCTCAATATTCTTAAAAATGAAGCTTAAAATAAAAACCTTTTTTTTAAATGCCCTTCAGTTAAAAAAATGTATATTTTTTTTAAAGATAAAATGATAAGCACATCGTAATTAAATTTCCCATGAACATTGTTGCTCGTTTCCATGTGTTTGATTTTTCTTCCACAAGTTGTTAAAGATGATTATCATGTTGAGGGGATTTTCCATCAGCCTTTGACTCCCTTGATCATCACTCCTACTTGATCATCTGCTTTTCTGAGACCTAAAACTCTTAACTGTCTGTACAGTTCAGCTGGAAGAAGAGAGCCCTGTCCATGTTTTGGACAATAAAGTAACAGCAGATTACTTGTGAATTTCAGCTTGTAAAATGCAACATGAAGCTGCTACAGGCTCACTGTCTCGTCAGAGATCATCTTCTTGTGTTTGGTAATTACAAGCTTTCCTTAAAGACATGTTTTAAGACACATAAAAATACTCAGAATGCTTAGAATAATATATTGTGTCTGACATGTTTTTTCCACAAACTGTTTAATTACCTAGTTAAACATTTTTAAAATTACATCTAATCAGTGGTGGTTCTAGGAATTTTTAACTGGGGTGGCAAAGAGATGCCTAGAGGTGGCCACAGTGTGTAGTAAATGTGTGTGCACAGCGTGCAGAATTTTTTATATGCATTATTATTGTACTAATAATAGGCAAAAACATAAATTAAAAGGCTGCATGCATACGCATAAATGTTGATGGTCAGTCTCCTATTTTGCAGAACCTTTGTAGTGAAGTAGGCTAACTTTAACAATGACAAATAAACAGGACCTTTTTCTGAGCTCATTTACAAAAGTTAAGGCTGTTAAATAGTCAAATGCTCTAAGAAAACCACCAAACAAAAATGCATTATGCAAACCCTGGGTTCTATCTTCCTCAAAATTAACTCAAAATGACTAATCTGATTTATATAGTATACTATACATTATAGCATATACTGATATAATAAGACAATTAGCCTGGGTGTTTTTGGATAAAGAATAAAAAACAGGTTCTGACCATATTTAAGGCCGTTAAAGTCATGGACTTTGTTTTGCAGAACAAACTGCAAGGTATTAGGCAATCCCTGCCATGGTACACCAACATAAGCCAATGTATGTTATGATTGGGGATGATATCAAGGCCTATCACTGATGCAGTAAGAAAACAATGCCTTGATGCCATGAGAGAGAGAGAGAGAGAGAGAGAGAGAGAGAGAGATGCTGCGCAGCTAAGGTTATCTGTGGAAGCAGCTTACTTGGCAGCACTGTTTGCATCAGTTGGCATTAGTGAAGTTAACTAACTTTTCACTGCAGATCACGCTCTCGGGTTGAGGGCTAGTATTGACATCTCCAGACAGTCCAAATAACTCAGTTTCATACTGTCTGTTGCCAGTTTTTACTCTTTGTCGCAGAGCTGCTGAGAGCAGAACAGTTTAGAGGTTTACAAATTGCACTTGCCATTTGTAAACTGCACTGTAACGTTCCACTGACAAGTTGTGTCCTGCTGGCGTCGCAGTGCTTGCATGCGTTTGTGTTGTTGCAGAGAGTGGAGTTTCGTTTGATTTCTTCCGCTGATAGCGAAACAACTCTCCTCTTAAAGGCAAAGTGGGTCAGACCAGGTGTACAGGGTACAGGCTCGGTAGACCATAAAGGCGCAGTGTCTCGGTAGAAACAAACTTGCTGGCCAAACACCTGCTCCACAGCGAGGTGGAAGCCAATGATGTGGCAGAAATTTTGGGGTGGCGCTGGCCACCCCGGCCACCTCTTTAAAACCGCACATGCATCTAGTCCTTCTCCCTCATTGAAAAATCCAGACTCTATAAATATGCAAATATTTTTATTTTTCAAAATTTAACTGCTGGACACTGAAAAGTCCATTCTCAGTGTATGTGCACTGGAGGTTTGAAGTTTCGACATCACACTTCTGTATGTTGCATAGTGGACCATGATTGGTTTTCAGATGGGTTGTGATGTCACAAAATCATGCTTGTATGTGCATGCCTTAAATTGAGATTTAAGGCAGAGAAACTTTCCCCCTTCAGCAGGTGAATGTGAAAACAAACTATAAACTGCACATACATCATTCTGCACAGTGAAGCTCAAACATCCACGTGAAGTTACAATAAGGAGAACACATTTTTGAGTGGAGGGGGGCTTTAAAGAATGAAACTGGTGCTGCACCATCTTCCTCTACGGTAGCACCATCATCCTTTTTCCAAAATGCAGTGTTAAATATATATTCTCATGCAAACTAAATAATAAACTGCTTTCCTTTATCTCTGGCTTTTTTACACATCATGCATGGATTGTTGCTTTTGTATTCATGTCTCTGTTATATCTGTGTCCCCTTTTGTGTCATTGTATAAATCTTGCCCTAATGCATGTGGTGATGTAATCGCTGACACTATTCTTGGCCGTGACATTTTACGTTCGACTGACTGAGTTTGATCTCTGTGCCTTCTTATGCCTACTTATGCATACCCTGTGTGTGTGTGTGTGTGTGTGTGTGTGTATTTAGGAGTTTCACTACCGTCTGCGGAGCTCTGACACCTGCCTGCCATGTGACTGCTACCCAGTGGGTTCCTTCTCGCGATCATGTGACCCAGAGACAGGCCAATGCCAGTGCAGGCCCGGCGTGATTGGTCGCCAGTGCAACACATGTGACAACCCCTTTGCTGAGGTCACGAATTCAGGCTGTGAAGGTGACAATTCTTATTTCCTTTGTTTAAAACATTTTGATCAAACTTTTGGAAATTATGTATCCCTTTGTTCCATTTCAGAATTACTCTTATTTTACCCAACAGGGGGCTAATTTATTTATTTAATTTATTTAGTAGTTTGTCCTTGTGCTCAGCATCACATCTCAGACACTGCAGATTGGATTTTAAGAAAACTTGGAAAAATGAAGCATCTTGCTGCTGCATTGTGTTCTTTTCAAAATAGCAGTAAGTTGCCTTGCGGGAGGTACTGAGCTTACGTGTTAAAGCAACATATTTATTATTGACTGGGGGACAGAATCGTTTGTGGGATGTGACTTTTTCCACCAACTACTTTATCTTGATGGGTAAAATTGTGTAACTGTCTTGCAGCTCCTTTGTGGTTCATTGAAAAAAAACCCAAAGGATTGACAAAAATTGTTCACTTTAGAACCATAGTTCTAAAGCAAACATAGAAAAAATAATTTGTTTCCTTTTGTTTCTTTAGTAGAATTGTTCATTGGCAAGTGGTACAGAAAACTGTGTCTTGTGTAATTTTTAAGACAATTTATAATTTTCAAGATTAATTTAAAACCAGTATTCAAACTGAATAAATTATCCATGGAGACAAACAGACATGAATGAAAATAATGAGGCACTACTGAGCTTCCACCATATGTAATCATAACTGTGTAATCATAGGATTTCAGGTTCTTCAGTTTAGCTCTGTCTTTCAGAATGTTTATCGAACTTGTGTCCAAGCCTAAAATAACAAAGAAACTGCTTATTATATTCATCTTGTATTTAACACCTTCTCTCTTCATCGTCTCTGATTTTCTCTTCTGTGCAGCTTTGTAACTTTCCCTCTTGTAATTACTTCCTTTCATTTGTAGCTGGTATTTTATTCTCTCACACTCATTTTCATTTTCTTCTCTGCAAGTCAAAAGAAAAACATTTCCACGCCATTAGTGACTTTTTGTTATGTTTTTAATTGAAAAGTTCATCGAACTGATAAGGATGATTTCAAATTATGTTCTTTCTCTCTGCAGTCATTTATGATGGTTGTCCAAAGACCATCACTCAGGGGATCTGGTGGCCTCGGACCAAGTTCAACCTGCCTGCCGCAGTGCCCTGCCCCAAAGGCTCTGTCGGTCCGTATACACTCACGCACACTAACATACTAACATATACTCACATACAACCTAATGTCAGTTTAATTTATATACTCCATGTCCTTGTGAAAAGACTTTGTAGAACTTCCTGTTTCTTCTCCTTACAGGTGCAGCCATCAGACACTGTGATGTAGAGAGAGGATGGCTGGAGCCAGACCTTTACAACTGCACCTCACCTCCATTTGTGGAGCTCAATGCTGCTGTATGTAAAGTATTACCACTAATACCTTTAACACATGTCTTCATTGGTCCCAAAACTTGTACTGAGCTGAACTGACCTGCTGAATCCTTGCCAAATCTGCTATGTACCTGTGAATAAAAAAAAAAAAAAAAGAGGATAGAATAGGAATAGAACTGAATGAAACCATCAGCAACTGAACCAATCCAGAAAAATGGTTAACACTCCCTGTTTGCTAACAAGTGATTTCGGTTTGTTCTGAGCGCTTGCGTCTCTTACCTTTGGACACTCTCTGATTAAAAACTAGTTGGTTCTTAACTTGTAAATTCAAAACTTCCATTAAGGGAGTCTGATGGTTGCTTTTTTCATGAACAATGGGATTTATTTTGAATCTATGGTAGCAATGCACAAAAAGCACGCACAGTTTAAGTCAGATCAGACTTGGAATAAAGGTGGACAAGGTTTTGGATCCAGGAGTCCTGGATTCTACAAGGTTCTGTAAGACATAATTTCAGTTTTGCTGTTTGCATGCAGGTATGAAATGCTTACATGCAGATATGTTATATGTATAAGCGACTTCAAATGAACTATAGGTACAATACAATACCTCAATACAATACAGTACCTCTCTGTAGACATGCAGTTGTACGTGTAAAAAGAGGATAGATTCGCTTTTCATGTTTTGTTGGTGTCTGTATGTTCAGCTTGATTCTCTGGAGCGTAATGAGACAGAGCTGAACACCATCATGGAGAAGAAACTTGCCCACCAGCTCCGTGACGTCACTGAGGCAATCACCCGACTCTACGGCAATGACTTGCAGATCGCAGAACAACTGCTGTCCCGCCTCCTGACATTCGAGACCCAACAGAGCGGCTTCGGACTCACCGCTACTCAGGACGCACATTTCAATGAGGTAAAAAGAAGAACCCATAATTCAGTTTTCCTTTTCAATTTATAAGAAACACACTCTCTGTGTGTTTTACTCTTTTTTTTTACATTTCAGTGGAAGGATGAGAGCAGTGAGCAGTGGGGGCAGGTGTACAGCTAAAGCCTTGAGATGTTCTTGCAGTGGCATATGGAGACATACAGTATTTGCCATTAAAAGGGCTGTTTATTGGCTGTTATGATTCACCTTGCTGTTCAAATCCAAGAGACACCTTTGGGAAAGGAGTGGACAGCAGCATTCTTACTGCAACAGGAAATAGAGGTTCATGGGTTCATGGGAAAATCATTTTTTTAATTTACACTATAACAGACTAAGAGACTAAGAGTGATTGATGGTGGAATTGTCTTCAAAATACAGCAAATGTGCAAGTGTTTAAAGGTTGTTTGGCCAGGTAGTGAAGTGTGAATGATCAGTTTGCGCTGTTGATTTTATGATGTGTCAAAATCTAAACATGTTATGAAACTCATCACTGCCACTGTGCCAGCTCTGTTTTGAACAGACTTAATTGGCATTGTCAACCAAGACAAGTTTAACCAACAAGCTGATCAACATTTTGAAACAGTAGTTTATGGAGAGCATCTCCAACCACAATAAATGTGTACATTATGAGGTTTGATATTCTACCATCACAAATGGATATTTTAATGATTGATATAATATTTCAGTTATTTTAAGAACTAAACCAGACTTCCACTCTATATCTCTTCTAACAGCAACCACAAATCTGCACAGAATCTACCAACAGACATAAAATAGCATCTGTTATTTAAAACAGTAGATATGATTCATATAATGTACCTTTATGGGCTACAGACCCAGTGACAAGATAGTATAACGAGATGTCTTTCTGATGTTTTTCTGAAATGGGTGATAATGTTGCTATGGCAATGCAGTGACAGTGGCTCATGAAATATTGCAACATGTCATCTCTCCATATTAACTGACAGAGTCTCATTTTACCTGATAGGACGACTTCGGCTGAGGACGCAGGAGCTGACACAGGATCATTTTAGCATGTTGGCATTTTGACATAAAGGCGCTAACAGACATCTCCATATCAGTTTGCTATAAATATTTAGCTTATACATCATATTTGGCTGACAAGAATTTAGTTGTCCATATATCACAAGTAAGTGGCTGAAGATAGAAAATAAAACCCGCCGCTTACCTCTTACTGTTTCGGTTTACTGGCTCGTGTGTCAGTAATTGACAAATTGCATGTCACTGAAATTGACACCCGGCACGCTGACGATACTGTAAATATTTTCATTTATGAAGAGAATTTTAATATTCAGTCTTTGTAAAATGTAATTAGTCCAACATTTTAATTAATTTATCTTTAGCTGATGAGTTTATAGTCACCATGGTGGGCAGTTAACAAGCAGTTGTTTGCTCTCACATTTTTATAGAGTTGACACAGGGAGGCATTTAATATGCTATCAGTGAGGATTTATCCACCTGATGACAACTGTAGCAGAAGTAGCCACACCCTGCTGTGCTGAAACAGACTCAGTCAATGATTATTTAGTCATTGTTATACAGCTCACAACGAGTTGCTATAGAAACTGAGTGGTTGTGGTAGTAACATCCGATAGTTTGAGCAAAAGAATGTCATCTGTGTCTTTTTGTAATTATATGAAAACAGAGAAGATAAAATGTGTCTTTGAAAGGAGTTTTAAATATTCAGTTTCATTAATGCATACACATCTTATTTCAAAGCTCCCAGAATCAAAGGCAATTTTTAAAATGTGCCTGCATTAATAGTTCGAGCGACCTTCACTCTGTTTCTCTAGTGGTTCTACATAAGGAGTAAGATCTCGTTCTAGTTTATGGCATAAGGTGCGGTTGTCACATTTTATCTTCTGTGCTGTAAATTCTGTGGGTTAAAGGGAGAAGAGTGTACTTTTCTCTCTTAGATGAACAGTAAAATAAAAAGCACTCACATTTATCTGATTTAATATACACTTGTTGCACATGTTGAATTCCCACATACACACTGTGGCTCCAGTTATGACACTGTGAACAAAAGAGGAAGGATGCCAACACACTGGAGTATGATTTGATTGTTTCAGCATGTCAATCCTGTGGAAGTATTTCTTTAACTGAACGACTGAATCGCTCCCTCTTCTTACAAACAGCATCTGTCAGGGCTGACTCATTAAATGAAATCTAATTTATAACCAATGTTAAATTATTTTTTCTTAAATAAAAAGTCATTTATAACCAATCTTAAATGAACATGAACACTTTGTTGGGGCACTCACTGTGGCATCACATTTGGAGCCTAACAGTGAAATAAATACAAATACAGTACATTGCTTTATGTGATCAATACATCATCTTTTCCTAACAAGGACAGTTGCTATAGCAACAGCAGAAGCATTAATGGCATCCAATAGTGAAATGAAAACCTTTTCCTGCCTGACATTTCACTTAACTACTTCACCTGACAGTAAATCAGAAATATGACCATTAGGGTTTAACATTTGGTTAGCTGGTTTACAGCGGCATAAAGCGGCTATATGTTTCCACAATAGTACAGTAATGATTTGTATTGTTATTTTGCAGTTTCTGGAACAAAAACCTCAACTCGCCTCACTTGTAACCTCAACCTCTGACTCTAAAGCAGTTGTGCCGCCTACATGTCATCATCACGAGTTAATGATGCGGCTCTGGTTTACCCTGGCAGCACTGAAGTGGAGCTGCAGACAGCCCATTTTTTTCTCAACAATAATACATCTGATAATAGTTGGCACCTCACTTTAAACAGCATCTATTAGGCCAGATGAACAGGTAATGTAGAACACAGTTACTATAGTAACCCAGCAGTGGTAAGAGAGCCCTGTGGCTGCAGGAGAAACAAAGGAAGGCAGGAAGGAAAGTGTTTTCACATCAGGAATGTCGCAATGAATGGAGGAAGATGAAAGCATTTCATGTTCAAGCTGTGATCCAATCCGTCTTTATACTACTGTACCTCCAGATAGGGCTCGTGACTCATCACATACATAGCAAAAATGTGCCAAATGTGTTTTAAAATGAGGGAGAGAACTTCAGATATTATACGTTCTATAATAGTCATTAAAACATCTGGCATTCGTTATGGCACAGTGTACGGCACACTGTCTTAACAGGTTGGTAATGTAACTGTTTCTCATAGTGAGATCTCTACAGCATAAATTAAAGGGTGAGAAGAGAAGAGAATTCTATCTAATGGGATAGAAATAATTCGTTCCAACTAGTTTGGATATGACAACATTTTGCTGTTTGACTAATATATAATCTGTTTGTTGAACTGATTGAACTAGGATTAGTTTCCAACCTGTCGTCCATGCTGCCTCTCATTCAGCATTTGTGTGCCCTATGCCTCCTCCTCTTTCTGTAATCCTGTCATCTGCTGCCTCTTCAAAACTCTTCACATCTCTTTCCTTTTGTTGGTCTCCGTTGCTTTGCACCCTTTTTCTTTTCAATGGATAAACACAGGCCATATGAGCTCCTGCAGTGTACAGCCAGCTTGGGTTGAAAGCCTAAGATCCACCTTAACATTTTTTATGGAGAAATACTGGCTTATTTTCAATCTTAGTAGTATATTTGAGCTCCAGATTCTCTCTAAACAAGACCAGTAAGGGAAACTGGACTGGGCATGTTTAAGGTGCTTTTTAAGAACACGGGAAGCATGGGTGCATGTTTGAAAAAAATATTTATTCATAATTATGACATTCTTCACTATATATATACTGTATCACATCATCTGCCTCAGTGGCTCCTAATTAGTAATGAACAGGTGAGACACCCTTGACATTGTTCATATTAGATCGCCACAGAGGTCATCAAAAGCTCAAAGAGTAGAAAATGTCATGTGTAACAGGTAGAAATAGACATTGTTAAACATGATTCAACAAAATATTACATCATTTTAAAGAAAATAAAAAATATTTAACAAATCAGTACAAAAACGTGGATTGGAATCTTTAAGTGTCTCTGTGTTGTGATGCTACCAAATCATCCATTTTGTACTGTCTCCTGCCTCCAAAAATCACATTTCCTCACTCACATTTTCCATCTCATCACAACTGTCTCTTAGTTTATTTCTCTTGTCCACCTCTCTCTGTTTCCTGCATCTCTGAGCCAAGTATAAGCTTCTTTCTATAGCTTCGTCTCTCTCAATTCAATTCCGTTCAAAGGGCTTTATTGGCATGGTATTTTCAAAAACAATGTTGCCAAAGCATCAACATAGAATTTGATATATATTAATTATATATATTCTCATTCTCTTTCATTGGTTTCTCCTTGCCACTTACTTATCCACAATCCCTCTTTCTGATTCTCCCGTTCTTCTGTTTGTTCTTTTCCTTGTTTGTCTGAAGGTTTTCTTGTGTATTTTTTCTCCCCAGAGCATTATGTGAGATTGCAGTACTTTATTGGGTCTGGTTCAGTCAGACTGCAAGGAATCATATTGAGCACTTTTCCTCACTTGCGCTCTCTCTCTCTCTCTCTCTCTCTCTCTCTCTCTCTCTCTCTCTCTCTCTCTCTCTCTCGCTCTCTCACGTTTCTCCCCTCTTCACTACCCTGACATTCTTCGCTTTTGTTGATTTGGTGCATGGCTTTGAGGCTTTATTAATTCTGGAAGAGTAGACTCTGGTGCTCTCTGTGAGCCCTGAGCAACAGTCACAACCTCATCACTTCTCCTTTTCCTCACAATATGTTCTTCTTTCCCTCTTCCCACCTCTGACTCCTTCTCTGCCTTAATCATAATGTTGACAAAAGAAATGAATTAATAGTAACTGATGGAGTGCTTATTACAACTGTTGGGTACATCCAAGCCTCCTGCTGGCTTTCTATCGTACAGCAGCAGTGCTCACCTGTGCTCACCTTGTAACCATGCGAAGCAGCAGGTTTTATATCCCAAAGATAGAGGAACATTGATGGCAACCATCAGAGTTTTAAATTTGTATTGTAAATTTGGAAGTGTTGTACTTTAAATGTTCGTTAGTATTATGCTGTTATAATAAACATTTCATATTTTTGTCAAATCCATTTCCAGTCTTTGGATAGTTCTAGCTCTCTTTCCCTTTCCTGATCCAGGATGTTTACACATCTTATATCTTACTGTTTTCTTTTCCCTTGTCTCAAATACACTACATGTGGTCACTGACACCAACAGAAGAAACAACCAACAGAAGCACCTGCTGAAAAACAGATCACCACTACCTCCTTGTATTTTTCTTTTTTTAGAATTATTTACTTTCACTAAATTGTTCATCTTTCTTTGCTTTCAGAACATTCTCCGGGGCTGCAGTGTGCTGTTGGGTCCCGGTACCTCTGGGCTTTGGCGGGCTCTCGCTCAGAGTCAGAACCACATCCCGGGCGGCGGTCCAGCTGAGCTGACGGAGCTGCTGGAGCAGTACGCCCAGAATCTGGCCCAGAACATGAAGCTCACCTACCTCAACCCTGTGGCGCTGGTTGCTCCGAATATAGGTGAGTTCAGAATGACTACACACACAGTCACAGACACTCAGACATGATACAATAGCTAATCTCTAGTCAGACCCAATAAAAGAGAATAAGACAGTAATAGAATCTTAATCTTTACAGACGATTTGCAGCGGTTTTCTTATAATACTGCAAATCACTGCTGTGAAATCAGCTAGAATGACTCATTGTAAAGCGGGAGATGAACAGCGCTAATGCAAATGATGATGGCACAGCCAGAGAGCTGGCAGCAGCACAGAGAGATGAATTTCACACTCCCACACACACACAGCAGCTAATGCTTCCAGCACATGCACAAAAACCCTGAAGCGCTTTAGCACTGGCCAACATACATCATTTAGACTTACAGATGCCAAACACACACGATCACACACAGGGAGTAACAGACACACACACACACACACACACAGACGTACACACACTGATAGGCTGGAGTTTATAATTACTGAACACCTTTTTTTTTTTTTTTTTTTTAGCATTTACTGTACCCTGTATGTACTATACATCTGCAGGTTTGGCCATGTGCCCTGTGTCATTTAGTTTCTGGCATCCTGTCACTTGTACGTTTTGCCCTTTTCCAGATTTTTCTGTCACTTTAGCAGTGTTGAAAATACTGTTAACATCAAGAGTTGTTGAAATAGCAACAGCAACAGCTCTGGCAGGGATGAAGCCAGACAATGAATTTCACCCTCAGTTAATACTCTTAGCTACACACACAAACTGAATTCCTATAATATACACCCGAAACTCATCAAAGTTAACAACTGCTGAATCTTGCCTCACCAGTTTCTTCCAGTGTAGGTTGGTAACACAGTTAATCCCAGAAAGACCTGAAGAAAATATAAAATAATCTTGCCTGTTTTTACCACCATGAATTGGCCGCTTATATTTCTTTTCTATGTGACTCTCCTCTCTCTCTTACTTCACTGTATATGCTTCGCCTTTGGAATACACCCAAAATGCTGTTAAGTAACCTTAAACCAACAGCCTGATGCAGATTCCCAGATGGAGAGCATAGAATTAGGAGCAGCAGAAGTGAAAGCAGAAGGAATAAGAAATACAGCCAACGCTAAATTTCACACTCCTACACACACAAACACAGACAGTTAATGCTCTCAGCCAAATGGGATGTGAATAACCATGGAAAGGATATCGATGGACCTGACACACACCCATCTGTTAGCTTCCAATATATGAGTACCTTTTAAGATTTTTTTTTTTGTTGTTTTTGGTAATTAGAATGGAAAATCTTCAGTTTCATTTTACTAATAAACCAGTTGTTTATCCATCAAAATTGTCATTACAGACTTTTAAAATCAGCACACACACACACACACACACACACACACACACACACACACACACGTTATTTATGTCTGTTACATTGAGTGATTTCTCTCCTCTTTCTGTATTGAGTGTTGTTCCACTTCTGTTTGCTGGATCAAGTGTTCACTCATTATTGAACACTCCACACTGACTATGTACTTCCTGTTCGCCACCTCATTTCCTATAATACGACAGTTCCTCTGCTCCTGTGTGTGTGTGTGTGTGTGTGTGTGTGTGTGTGTGTGTGTGTTTATGGATTTTGTATTGGCTTTTCACACTCCCAGATCCACAGAGAATAAATGTGTTTATTGACACAGGCAGTTCAGGTTTCTCTTTAAATTGTATGTAAAAAGGAAGATTAGTTGTATTTTAGCTTTTTCTAGCTTGTGTAGCTTTGGGCAAATTCAAAAATGGTGGGTACTGTGTGGTTATGGTGTAATTTCTCATCAACCATTGATAGTTGGTGATGTAAAAATCACTTTCAACTTGCTGATCCTGTATTTAGCAAAGGAACCAAATGTGAATAATAACTCAGCAACACTTACTGATTTACTGGAAGAGTTTATTCAAGAAATGTTTTTAGCATCTTCAGCAGGCATTTAAGTGAATCCGTGTTCAAGTAAAACACCCACATTAGGGCCCTGTACCAAACCATGTTCATCAGGGTGTTGGCCCAGTGATGAAATGCGTAGTTAAATAAAGTGCCGACTTTTCTGGTAAGTCAGTTAGTGTTGCAGAGTGATTTGGTCCTTGTTACTTGAGGGACAGGGTGGGTAGTAAGAGAGCCAAATACCTGGGTTAGCTCCAGGAGCTTTCGTTGCTCAATGTATGGAGGGCTTCTTTTGTTATTCTTCCTGAAAATGGGAAACATTTTACTGAGGTTGGCTGCAGATCTTGTTAGTTAAATAGGTATCTACTACTGAACTAGCTTGTGAAATGTGAGCGATTCATCATTTTAATAAAGATAAAGCTTAGCTTAGCTTTCAACAGCTACAGGTTAGGCTGTTGGAATAGAGGCTAGATTAAAATAGGGGACAGGACTTGGGCTCTCTATACCCTCTTTACCACAGGAAGCAAATGTGACAAGAAATACTGATAATGCTGCCTGTGCTGTGAGCTATAATCTCACCACCATCTAACCACCTGTTATTTCAACCCCTCACATTATGGTAATTATACCGCAGTATCATAATTATTTGATAAATATTCCTGATTATGTATACTTCACATTAACAAACACCTGTTACTTGTGTCCAAAAATGTGTGTTCATGTGGTTGCTTGTTTGTTTGTCAGTCATGAACCTAGACCGCGTGGAGAACCAGACCCATGTGCGGCGGCGTTTCCCTCGTTACCACAACACCCTGTTTCGCGGTCAGGCTTTGTGGGATCCCTACACCCATGTGATACTGCCCCCTGCTGCCCTGGTGCCACAAAGGCAGCAGCAACACAACTGGAAGGAGAAGGAGCGGGCAGAGAAAGAACGTAAGAGCAGACGCACAAACAGAATTAAAGGCTTGAGAGTGTACGTGGCTGAAACTAATTGAATATACTCACACAGACTTCTCCATTTCAGCCCCGGCCCCTCAGAATGCTGCTCCCGCCCCTGTCAGTATCTCAGCCAATCAGACAGGAGAGTACACTGCAGCCAGGCGCACTGTTTCGCTGCCTGAACCGCCCATCACCATCGTCATCTTGCTGATCTATCGCAGTCTGGGCGCTGCCCTCCCTCCCAAGTACCACACAGACCGACGAGGAGTGAGGTGGGAATAAATCACACTCAGAACAATAAAAGTCTGATTACAGCAGCTCTGAACCCTCTAAGGAAGGAAGCATGCTGGATATAGAATATATATATATATATGTCTTTTATTCAGTAGCAAACAATAAACCACCGACCAACATCATGCAAAGAATATCCTCAAATATCTATTATTTTAACCAGAAACTCGCCAGAATTTTATCAAAAAATCAAAAATAATAATGAATGCCATAAATCATTTAGTTTATAAAATGTGAAAAATGCCAAGGTGACATATGTAAATTGCTCATTTGTCTGACCAGCCCTCAAAGATATTCTATTTACAATTATATGAAACAGACATAAAAGCAGCAAATGCTCACATTTGAGAGGGTGGAACTAAATGTTTGGCATCTTGATGATCAAAATTGCAGGCAATTAATTCTCTGTCAGTTGACTAATACGTTAATAGACTTCAGCACTTATTCCGATATAACCTTCTGTTTTTTCTTTTCTTTCTTTCACCTCACCTCGGGGCTTCATTACAAAGTAACAAACTGTCCAGTTTTCAGTAGGTGTCAATAAACAGTCATTAAAGTCTAAAGCCTTGTCTTTGCCTTGTTCAGCATCCTAACCAGGACATCAAACTCATTCTGTCTGATCTAGTAGACGTATGGTAACTCTGCACTCCCTCTTCCCAGGCTTCCCAGACACCCGGTAATGAACTCCCCAGTGGTCAGTATCTCTGTCTACAACAACCAGACGTTTGTGGGCGGACACTTGGACCAGCCCATCCTGCTTGAGTTCAAGCTGCTGGAGACGGCCAATCGCAGCAAGCCACTGTGTGTGCAGTGGAACCACAGCAGTCCGTGAGTACAGATTACACATAGACTTGTTCGTATATTCCTACACACACATAAAAGGGCTGGGTATTGTCAGTTACCTTGTCATAGTATATGATGCTTCACACTGTATTGATACTGTTGAAAGAACTAAAATTCAATAAGTTTACACTATATAGATAATATTTTTGTTATCATGATATATGGCTATATGTATCATTCATTCATTTTAATACATTATGGAGAAACTTTTTTGTGTTGCAAATCCTCTTAATCTAGTACATCTGTGTAAGGAATCCACATATCTATGACACAGTGCTCTGAAATTTTGTAACTTTATATGTGAAAATATTCAACACAAAAGTAGTCACATTACTATTCAAGTTTATTGTGTTGGGGAAACATCTGAATGTTTTTTTGTTGTTACAGCCAGATACAATACAGTATTGCCAAAGCACTACGAATTACTACAATTACAGTAATATACATGTACTATATGTATGTATAACACAATAGCACAAGAAAAAAACAAAACAAACCAACTAAACCAAAGTGCTTGATGAACAAACAAACATGAAAACAAAGGCAACAAAAAAGCATTTTTGATTATTGATGTACATGTGAAGGATAAAGCCAATTTTATATATATATATACACACACACACACACACACACGATACATAAAGAAAAGAAAAGAACAATCTGAGGCCTGGTGTAGATCAGCAGGTCAGTCTGACTCCCTCGTGTTGTGGCAGGCACAAGTATCACACTCTCTCTCTTTCTCTCTGTTGTCTGCCCTCTCTCCCTCTCAAGTTCAATATATATATATATATATAAAACTGATCTCTCTCTCTCTCTCTCTCTCTCTCTCTCTCTCTCTCTCTCTCTGCCTGCAGGTATGAGATAGGTGGCTGCTGGACAGTCAGGGACTGCATGGTGGTGTACAGGAACACCTCTCATGTCCGCTGTCAGTGCCAGAGACTGGGCACCTTCGGCGTGCTGATGGACAGTTCACAGAGAGAGGTTAGTGATCTGTCAGTGGAGAACTACTTACAGATCATAATGAGGCATGTAGTGGATTAATTGTACATTTCCTACCAGCGATCCTGCTATGTAGACATACTGTATGCCTGTTTACGCCAGTGTGTCTGTTTTCCTTCTTTTTTTCATTTGAACATCTAAGCTGGTAATTGCTAGATTTAGTCAGTGTGAAAATTTGAAATCCTGGAGAATTAAATCCTGACTGACATCCTGAACGCCCTGCCCATCGCACCCCAACATACTAAGTGATGATGTATCAGATCTCGACAGAGACAGGAAGCTTGTGGAATCAGAAACCTTATGCCTTATGATGAGTTTAAAGTTGTACATTTCTCCAAATGTATACAGTGTAGTTTACATTGAATTAAGCACTTCAATAAGATGTTTATTCATCATCATTAGTCAAGCACATTCATCCATTCATTTGAGATGCTTTAGATGTGCCCAATTTGCCCAAATAAAATTCTAGTGGTGTCTGTTATGTTTACTGGCAGCAAATGCTTTCTGTGCATGCAAAGGCAGTGATGAATCGATTTCATCCTTTTGATACTCTGTTTTCCCCAGACAGATTAGAAAGGTCTGCTAGTTTGCTTGGTCTGTTGTGTGATTCGTCTAGATAGTTTTTTGTATTTCTTCTTTTTTTGTTTTCTGTTATTTGTTCTTTAACACAAAGTGTAGTTTAAATAGTTTATTCTCTGCCACTCTCAGTCTTTTGGAAGCCTTTTATATTTAGCATTACAATCCAGCCAGTATTCTGTGCAGTTAGATAACATTACATTTCATGATTTGTAGGTAGTGATGTTTTTTTAATCTCAAACAGTGTGGTGCAGCTTTAGTTTCCTCAGCTCATGTACTTGCTTTCCAAATAATTTAACATCTCTGATATAAATATCGTCAGTTTGCACTCAGTGAAGCCAGGCAGAGGAGGCATACAGCGACCCAGATTGAAGTAGCAGCATTTGAACGTGTTAAAATTATTCATTTTCATCTCTCTGCCTTATTGCATCATGTGATTTTTTATCTTTTGCTCCTTCCTTACCTGTGTCTGCCTTGCTTTGCCTTCCCATTTTCACTTTTTCCTCACACTTTCTTTCTCTACCACTACTTCCCTCCTTTCCTCTGCCTTTCCTTTTCATCTCCTCCCACCGAAATTACATAAATCCATTAATACCCTCTCTCTATCATCTCTCACCCTTTTCCCTTCTCTATGAGCAGCAGTTGGAGGGGGATCTGGAGACGCTGGCCCTGGTCACATACTCCTCTCTGTGCCTCTCCATGATGGCCCTCCTCCTCACTGTCCTGGTGCTCTCCTGCCTCCGAGGCCTCAAGTCCAACACCAGGAGCATCCATTCAAACACAGCGGCGGCCATGTTTTTGTCTGAGCTGGTGTTTCTGCTCGGGGTCAATGAGACTGAACAACAGGTAGATACTGGTGGGGGGTTGTGTGCTTGTGTTTCTGTAGCCCTGTTTGTGATGCCATAAGCTTCTTTGCCTTCCTCCTTTTTTTTACATCACTGTCCATTCAGTTCCCAACTTGCAGCTTTGGGAAAATTTGCTTTTGTTCTAATAATTGTCTCAGTTTTAGCAACACAAGATTGGGAAGTGTACTCACCACTAGTAGTGGAAAACTGCCTTGGCTTCGCCTATAATGTAGATCATATATCCTCCTTCTCTGGTGCAGCACTAAAGGTCATATCAAGACATTTTCCAAAGCAATATCACAAATTGTTCTCTCTTTTGTTGAGATAACTGTTCTCTATCTTTCTCCTACTCCTCACCCTCTGTATCGCTTCTTCCTGCTCACTTTGTGCATCGCTACATCACATTGGTGTGTTTTTTTTTTACTGTTTACTGCCCCTTTTCTCTCACTTCCTTTGTCTCTCCTGACCACTTGTGTGTGTGTGTTTAAAGAGCAGTGAGTCTTGTAGAGAGTGTACTGAAAATATGTGCTCACTCAGCATGAAATCCAATTAATTAAGCAGTTTCCCCCACACAGTCGTCTGTGCGGCTCTTACTTCTAGTTAAACAATATGTTCTCTAATTCATGTACATCATGCTTGGGAGAGCATGTTAGTGCTCACAGCGGTCTCGTGTGTTTGTGTGCTCACTAGTTTTCACATGCTCGTGCATATTTTAGTCTTTCTGTCTTTTTGTGTGTAACTTGTAGTGTTTGTATTCTTGTGTGTGTTTGTGTGAGTGGGAGTGTGAAATGTATCGTCTGGCTGTATTCCTGCCAAGGCTGCTGCTATTTCTGTGTCGTCTCGGGCTGTGTCGTTAGGAATTTGTACTGAGCTTCTTTTAACCTTTAAATCTGGGACTTACATGTCTGCTTGCCTTAACTTAAAGATGTAGAGTGCTCAGCTGTAGTACTTCTTGAGTAAAGTATTTGTTCTTTTTAAGAGTCCATGAAAGTTGAGAGAGAGGCATGTTTACATTTACATTTTAGGTGTTAACTGCTCTCATCCAGGGTAATTTGCGACTACAACAGCTTAATGATGATGCAAATTTATTTACTGTTTGTTTTCTTTGGTACAAACTGAAGTGGAAAAGTTTCATTTGACGCATTTCTATATTTAATTTGTTCAGGTCATGATGTCCAATTACAAGTGAACCCAACTTACAACCTGAAGACACACCAACATTTGTTAGCGAAGGTTATGAATATTTAGGTGTCTGTCCTGTTGGCAGGCTGCAGTCACATATCTCAGTTAACCAGAGTTACTTAAAACTCACATGGACTCACAAGAAGCTTGTTCATTAGACAGACAAATCGAGTTGTTTTGTTTTGTTGGTTTAGATTTGTTTTTTACTTCTGACTTAGTCTTTCAGAGTAGTTGTAGGTGCTGTAATTCGTTGCCACTTGAGTTTGAACAAACAAAACAGACTAAAGGCTCGAGAGTTCAAATAAACCACTCCAGACATGCTTGAATGCAGCCTGAGGGTAATTTCTTAGAAGCTTGAATGCTAATATTCAGCATTATTCATGGGGAAGTTCAGCATTACTACCAAACCAAACAGCAGGACTTCACTGACAAAAGTCATTTGAAAGTTTATTTCCTGTCCTGACAAAAAGTATTGGGATTCATTCCTGATAATGTGAAAAATCTAAACCATGGTATTGGATGGATCTCAGATATTAGGCCATCTCTTAGCACTGATTTGACGTCCTCTCAGTATTCATGCAGCATCACATATATGGCAATAAAGACAGATAATAATTTCCCTTAAAACCAGGAAACAAGTTAGCGTTATCTCTTCTTCTTGTTTTTACTATTGGGAATATGTTATGTTCCATGAACGCTTTCAGACTTTTACACACATAACTGCTATGAAAACCACGTTACCTGGGAGGGCATTCTTTACTATGTGTACTGTCCTCTCCAGTAGTGCTTACTGTACCCAGAATCTCACTTAATAACACACTCTTGGGTGTTATTACTATAATTCAGCACATTAACAACATTAATTTCCTGAAGATATACTGTAACACGCTGCCATAAACTCTGTTCATTAGTCGGGTTGGTAATTAAATCATGAACGCCTCTTACTTCATCGCTGACACCTGCTGTGTTGTAATAAAGACTTGTTGGTCGCTTGCCAAGATGTCTGCTCTGCAACTGTCACAAAAATCAATACAAAGGATTACATTTTTTTATCTCTCACCTTCTTTTCTTCAATTTTTTTGTATCTCTCCCTCCTTTTTTTCTTTCTTGTTTCACACCTTCTCCGTCTTCCTCCTTCCTCTCCCTTCTTTCATCCTTGCTTCTCCTCTCCATCCTTTACTTTCTGTTCTTTCTTTTTTCCTTATCCCTTTACATGATTCATGATTCTCTCTTTCCTTCTGCTGTCTCCATCTTCCTCCTCCTTCCCTTGTTTCTCCTTCCTTCCTTTAATCGTTCACTTTCTCTCTCCATTCAGTTCTTGTGCACGGTCGTTGCCATCCTCCTGCATTACTTCTTCATGTCCACGTTTGCCTGGATGTTCGTGGAGGGCCTTCATATCTACCGCATGCAGACTGAGCAACGCAACATAAACTATGGTGCCATGAGGTTCTACTATGCCATCGGCTGGGGCGTGCCCGCCATTATCACAGGTAACACACACATACACATTCACACACATGCAGACATGTAAGATTTCTGTGATATTTGTCGGAAACTTGTCTATGCATCCATGTCCTTGCATTTATACACACTGTCATATATGTGCGCTGACACACATCACACACACATTCACGATGAGTCTGGCTGTGTAGATAAAGTCTCCTATTGAAGCTTGTATTAAACAGGTTCCAGTGACATTTTAATATGGAGATAGTAAAACACAGACACACACACACACTCACGCAAACAGTTTCTTCCTTGACACATACTGTAAGCAAGTAATATCTGTCTGCTTTCTTCTCTCTCTCTCTCTCTACTTCTTTTATACACACACACACACACACATTTTCCATCCAGACTCACACGTGCTGTCAACTCCCCTTTATCTGTTGCTGTTGCTCACATACACACACACACCGACACACCGACCGCTGTCTCACCTTGCCTCAAGAATGGATGTGTCTCCCATCACACACACACACACACACAAACACACACACACACACACACACACTGGCTGCATGTCTTTTTCCTCGGGCCCAGAGGAATGTTTATCTGTCTGTCCATCTTTATTTAGGCTTTTTCTGTCTCTCTTATTGTTGCAGTTCAATTTAAAAATTCTTTATACCCATGAGTATACCCATACCCTGTGAGTTCACAGTTCTCGAATCATTGACAAATCTCCTATTCACAAAAGGATTGCGCGGCTTTTGCGGCCACTAAACCTGCACAAATAAGACCAAAAGAAACCGTGTAATTCTCAAAGCACCCACAAAGGGTGAAATGCACCCCTAACTATGCTGCCAAGCAAATAGCGTCTCATTGCTATTTGCATGTATTTAAATTTGGTAGAATATGCATACATTTGGCAAAATTAACAAAATTGACCCCTTTCTATGCAAATTAGCCTCATTGCAAAAAAAGTCCAATTCACAAACACCAGTGCTAATAGCCACACGCAGTTAGAGTGAAAATTATTAGCGTCTTCAGAGAGAGAGCTGAAGCGCATTTATAAGGGGTGTCACGCCCAGACTTTCCACTGATCATGGCAGCAGTGATTGTAGCCAGGCGAAGGCATCGTCATGCCAGACATGCTCGTAAGCGGAAATTTGAAAGAGAATATCACTTTTTGATTGTAGCTTGCGGTCTGAAAATTTCAGTTTTCTCCTTCTCTCGGCCATTGTTCTGCCTACTGTGTTCTTGGTGCGAGAACAACAGAGAGTCTTGGTGGTGGTTGAGTTTGAATGAGAAAACAGTTCATGAAATTTGGAAGATGTGGTCATGCATTTTGTGTAAAAGCAATGAAAGGTGATCCACAGTTTAGTCCACATTGACTTCTGCTGTGCTGACTGTGTGAAGAGTTTTGAACTCGTACAGAGAAATGTGAAAAAATATAATTATTAATGTGTTCTATTATGTCTCTGACCTTTCCTGCCACTGTCATACAGATAATTTCCTCAGTCACATACTGTACTGCCTCTCCCTGTCCCTCTCTCTGTGACTGACAGTAGAAGAGATCTTAGAGTAGATCTTCCTATTCGATCTGACTGTCTGTCTCTTTGCTACAGGCCTGGCAGTGGGCTTGGACCCAGAAGGTTACGGGAACCCAGACTTTTGTTGGATCTCCATCTATGACAAACTCATCTGGAGCTTTGCTGGTCCTATAGCCATCGTCATACTGGTAACTGTCTGATATACTGTAGTTAATGCTGTATGCACACAGACTTGAATAAAAATATAGTGTTAACAGTGATGTGAGGGAGAATGGTAGGTACACCGTTGATGAGGATTCAGCAAACTGAGTGAATTTTGGTTTTCAGAGAAACAATGATTCCAGTTTTGCTACCTCTTAAAAGATTATATAATATATATTATATATCAAATAAAAATGTGTGTAAACTTGGTTTATGCTCCGTCTTGCCTGCCTGTGAATCGCTGGCTGGGCGCGCTCCCAAAATTAGCAGAATCATATCATCAGTCGTAAGTGGCAGCACTCCAAATGAATTTTACAAAGACGACCCACTTGAACTCTACTGCTAGACCATAATAATTGCTCCCCACATCAAGCTTTCACTTTACAACTTCACTGCAACATCGTAGACATGAACCTGTACCACACTTAATAATGCTTATGAATAATTACAGTGCAGTGTAGTCAGTAATCAGTATTATTCATTTCTGCACTTTTTTAACCTTTATTCACACCTGTATTTATTTCCTTTCGTCTTTCAGTCCTCCTGTTGTGCCTTCGCTTCTTCTGTACTAATTCATTTATTCAGCGATTTTCTTTCATTCACTAATTTGTCCATTTTCATATCCTGTTTGAGCATAGGAACCAAAACAGAATTAAGGAGCAATTCATATGCTTGGCTTTGCCTTTAATAAAAGTACTTTTTTCCCCATAGAGGACTATTTTACCCACACTGATTTTGTTTTATCTGTTTATCCTCACCCGGGTTGTTGCTAACGGCAGAATTGGATTAGCTGACATTTTGGCTTACCATGTGTATTGATCTCCCTCTATCTAGATGAATGGAGGGATTTTCATGGTTGTAGCAAAGATGTCCTGCAATCCCTCTCAGAAGGAGACCAAGAAGCTCCCTGTCATGTGAGTACCTACCCATCATGGTTAAATGACTTTTCTCCCTTTGAAGAAGTGACTTTTTGGGTAGTTTTCATTATGTTATGTAAGCCTGCAGTCTTTTATTACTGTACTTCTCATGCTTTGGGAAAAACATAAATAAAGTTTTGCTTTATTTCAGGCTTTAGAGGGTACTGTATGAAGATGGTCTCGTGACTAACTCTTTTTAAAGACACCAGAATCCTGTCTTTAAAAGAAGCCTTTGCTAATTTGAGTCTGTTGTCTAATATTTAAAAATAATTTGTTTGCAGTACAGACATAGAATTCAGACATCATGGTTAATTGATAACTTTGCTATGAGACATGTGGACATTTTTGGACAAAGTTTAGAAGTTTCCATGAGATTAAGATAAGATGTGATAAACTTTATTAATTCAGACATGGCAACTGTAGTGTCACCGCATCAAAATTCAGTAAAACAAATGCGCACTATAGACGATTAACCTAAAAAAACACATTATTGATATTATAAGCTTCTACTATATACAATGTTTATCTATACTATTTCTCTAAAATGTTTAGCGTGTAGTGGCTACAACTGCATGTCATTGTGCAATCCTGTATTGTGTAATGATAATAAAGCTGAACCCAGTGGAAGCATAAAAAATAAAAATGAAAATGTAAGTACTATACACATAAAAAGTAACTACTAATAATCTTAACAGAGTTATGAAACCATAAACTCTAAATCTGTGCTTACATTTTTCAAATTTCGCGGCTTTTATCTTTTTTGTTTGCCGATCATAGTGATAAACCTCGCTGTCATATGAGCAACTCAGAACCATGGGGAGTGTAGTTCTGAAAAATGTTTGTGACTGGTGAATTAACAGGGACCAGAGGGGAATACATCTGTCTCATTCAGTCAGTGTTGATTTGATAGACAAATCATCATGTCAGGCCTTGTTATGGATCAAATCATTTGTGCATAAACGACACAAGGAAATCACTTAAGCTACTGTATGTGGCGTCTCTCTTTGCCTCACTCCCAAATCTCTGTCTTGGTATTAATCCTATGGTTTCTCTACCATCTCCTTGCTCACTTCCTGTCACTCTTGCCTCTCTTGTGTTTTCTGTCTCTAAATTTCTTCATTACCCTAATCATGGACATCAATAAAGAATTGGCTGTGTGCAGATAACGCATACATGTATAATAACCACATTGTTATGAGTTAAGTAAAAGTGTATAGTGTACAAGTGAGGTACAAGTGAATTTGTTTCCCAATGTTACATTCACTAAAGAGCTGGTTAACTAAAGTAATCAGTGTTATTATTAACATGTGCTGTTTTATCTTAAGACATCCAAGTTGTATATGTAGAGATGCAACATGTTGATGTTGTCTGCTTCCAAAGAATTGAAGGCATCCAGTAGAGCTGCCACAGTGTGTGTTATATCACAGATTCATCCTGGTAAATTCAAATCTAACATGTGTCTCCCACGCTGCCCTCTGTGTTTCTATGTCCAGTGCTACTATTCGCAATGCCTTCCTGCTGTTGCTGGTAGCCACCTCCACTTGGCTGTGTGGTCTGATGGCTGTGAACAACAGCATCCTGGCTTTCTACTACATATTCGATGTCCTCTGCCTAGTGCAGGTATGAACAAAGTGTATGTTTCGTAGCTGTAGCTGGGGACTCATAAAACATCCACAAGGATCTTGCAGATTAACTCCTTAAACAGTTATGATTGCTTGCTATACTTATTTGTTTACTCTCTCTCACTCTGTGTCTTTCTACCTCTCTCCACCGCTCTCTCTCCACCAGGGTCTGTCGATGATGCTGGTCTTCACTGTGTTCAACTCAGAGGTTAAGGAGGCCTGGAGAGTCGCCTGTTTGGGTAAGAAGAGCCCTGGAGAAGACCCACCAAGACCAGCGCAGAACACTGTGAGTTACACACACATACAGCCTCCGACTGAGTATTTATTTTTTATTTATACTACTACAGCTCGTCTCTACTTAATCTAAAGTGGTTTTATGTCGTCTGGTATCTTGGTCTGAACTGACATTAGTATGAAATCATTTATACAGCACATTGGCAGCAAGCATGCAAAATAGAATATAAAAAAGAATGATTAAAAATGATTTTAATAATTTACATAAGCTATAATATTATAATGTGATTGTCATTATAACACAATAACGACTTGCAAGATGAATCTAAGAGCCTGATGTGAAGCTGTAAATCGTCTCACTGCATGATCCTAAAGCCATTTACTGTTTTATTCTGTTCTACTATATTCTCTTGTCTATTACTAGACTAGCACAAAAGCCCTCTTGCCCTCCTTTCCTCATTCTCTCTATCCATCCATCTTTCCTGTCCTCCCTCTCTCCTCTCCTTCTGCCTTCAGTGTTTGATGCTGACCCAGATAAAACAATATACTGACCGGTGGAGCCCTGCCCGCTCTTTAGCCCACGTACAGAAGTGTGTGTGTGTGTGTGTGTGTGTGTGTGTGTGTGTGTGTGACCTTATCCTCCTCACATATTTTATTCACTCTCTCTTATATCTTGTATGTGTGTTTCAAAGCTCCATAGCTCACTGCACTCTAACCCCTGTTTGCTTTAGCCTCTCTTTTAAAAACACTCATTATCTCTCCTCTACGCTAGTGCCAGCATGTGTGAAGGTGTGTATGTGTGTATGCATGTTCACAGTCCAATAGCCCCCTTTAATCCCCTCTTCTATCCAGTGAACCTATGTAGTTTGGATGTGTGTGTGCATGAGACATTTGTGTTATATATATGCAGGTGTGTATGAATGTCTCTTAGTTCATACATAGTTATACATACATTCAACCCTTTTAACCCCCATTTCCTCCAAAGCTCTTCCTATCCATCACTGAGTCATCTGGGGCAAATTGACAGTACCTTCCCAAAACTATTATTAGACACACACACTATGCTGTTTTTACCTCTGATGGACTGTATATATAAATGTAGGTGTTCATTACCATCCCTTCGCCTATCTGACTCTGTATATACTCTCTATATATACTTTATTTATGACTACAGTGGTCTAATAGTTTTGCCCCATTTTCTGGCTAGCTTCTGCTTCACTAGCCTTTTTTATTCTATAGTAAAATATCATGAGAGTTGTAGTTTTTGAATGCTAACAAAAAAAAAATATCTTTGTTTAAATGACAATTTGGACATTTTAACTACCAATCATAGTACTACGTAGTCATTATCTTATGATATGGATAGAAACCCCAGTATCAGAAGAAGCCCTTTATGCAAAAATATAATGGAACAGAGGCTAGATGAGCACAAAGCCCATAATGAGGGTGGGATTTTGACTTTTGATATACTGCAGTATGTGATGTAAGTACAGCTGATTTGATGCATTATTTTTCCATGTTCCAAAAGCATCATCAGGGAGGAAATTTGTTTAAATGTCATTAAAAAGATAACGGCTATGTTTTGTACCATTCAGTGTAATGGTTGATGTAATATTATCTGAATAATGTTTCTTCCTCTCATGTCTCTGAATTTAACCTCACTCTCTCAACCTTCTTGCACGTGTGTGTGTGTGTGTGTGTGTGTGTTTGTGTTCAGGCTCAGAACCTCTATCACAACGCATCTCTCTTGGAGCAGAGCGGGCTGCACCGCATCACCCTGGGAACCTCCACCATCTCCTCTGTCAGCTCCGCCAGGTATATAAACACACAGACATACGCAAATACACACGAACATTCACACAGATACATACACACACGACGCACAGACACATCACAACTTTTACCACCAAACCAGAAATCAATTTGGATGGAAAACGTCCACACCATGGCTGGTAGAGTAGATTAAGACTAACATAATTGTTCCTGTAGTTCAAGAGCAAATGGTTTAATACCAACAATATACAAATGATAAATTATCATTCAAATAGGAATCTGTCAGGTTTGATTTATTCTCTGTGACTCACTGATTTGGGATCAAGTTGCTTCAGGGAGGAAATTCCCTCGCTAATAAAAACGCTGTTGTTTGTTTTGTGGGTCAGTGGGGTAAAGATGAAGAAGATTGGATGGAACAATGTACTGTACTGTATGTAGAGCAGCACTAATGTACTCGGAGTAGCTGTTGGTATCTGTATGGCTCAGTGATTGTCTTATCTGTCTGTATGTATGTGTGTGTATGTACAGTACATACTATGCTCTCTATTTTTAATCTCTATCTGTAGTGACTCATTGATTCTTTATCGGACTGAGGTTTGTGCTAGTTAGAATCTATGGCCCCAATCATGGCTCTCAAATATCAGTAGCCTAACTGTGCTGTGTATTGATGAATTGATGTAATTGTGCCTTTTTCTCTCAGTCCCGCCCTTGTGTCAGTTTCGTATTGGATTTATAATATTCTCTAAACTATATACTATAAATACTCAATTCTATACTATATTGTAGCCTTTGTTTCTATATTAGTATGATCAAAGTGACAAGTAGCAACATGTAGTCACAGTAGACTGAGGAAATTAACTACCCCCCCTGTATAAAAACAAATCACCGACTGAGTAAAACTGTGTGTGTATGTGTGTGTGTGTGTGTGGATACGTATTACTCATGTTGTGGGGACATACCGGTAAAGCTGTTTACACAGTCACATTGTGGGGACTCGCCTTCCTTTTGGGGACAAAACACAAGTCCCCATAACATAAATCATTAAATTTTATGGTGATGTCTTGGTTTAAGGTTAGGGTAAGGTTAGGTTTAGATTAAGGTTAGGGTAGAAGAGCGATTGGGGTGTTAGGGTTAGGGGTAGGCAAGTAGTGGTTATGGTTAGGGGTAGGTTAAGTCTCCAGGAAATGAATGTAAGTCAATGTCCACTGAAGTGATGGAAACACGACTATGTATGTGTGTGTGTGTGTTTGTGTCCTTACTTCTCTCCTCTTTTCCTGTTAGAGAAAATCTTTTGGCTCGTCAGACTCTGGAACAAAACATCGTCCACACCGGAGCAACAGACCTGGATGTAGCCATGTTCCACAGAGACGGAGGTAAACACACAACCATACAAACATGACCATGGACACAAACACAAACACACTTTTAACGAGCTGTAGTGACATTCTCCATTTCTTCACCCCTGTTCTCTCTTTTCCTTTCCTTACTCATTACTCTCTCTCTCTCTCCGTATGAATTTCATTAAAGATTAAGCTCACATACCCACAAGAAGGAATAACAGTCCGTCAACCCTATCTTTCCTTTCTCTTTATTCGTTTTCTCCTTCCCTCCTCTCACTTGTTTCTTCTCTGCCTCCTCCTTTCTATCTTTCCCTCTCTCTCCTTCTCCGTCTTCTCCCAGGTGAGGACTCTGACTCTGACTCAGACCTCTCCATGGAGGAGGAGCGCAGTCTCTCCATCCCTTCGTCTGAGAGCGAGGACAACGTCCGACTGCGTGGGCGCATCCAGCGCCGTTTCAAACGCTCCAATCACAGCGAGCGTCTGCTCACCGAGCCCACCCACAACAACACCAAAGGTAGACGAACGCTTTATGATTTATCTCCACATTTTCACCTGTTTTTGCTTTTTAAGGCATTTCTTCTCACAGTTAAAGAGCCTGTGCAGAGTAGCAGAGTCTCTGGTTAACTTGACCTGCATGTCTTTGGTCTGTGGGATAAAAGCCACACAAGTCCCGGGTGAACATGTCCACACAGAAAGGCCCCTCCCAGCGTCACAGTCGAACAATTTCAGTTCCTGCTGTAGAAAAAAAGTCGACTCTGTTAACTCAGATATGTAGAAACATACGAAGTGTGGGCACAAAAACAGACACACATACAACAAGAGAAAATGTCAGTGCCATTAGTCATTAATCAATAACTTATTTCTTCTGATACACGATATCAAGCATATTATATGAGTTTATGCATGATATAAATGTCATGCATATACTGTGTTCTGTGAAAGGTTTCACTGTGGAAAAAAGGCGAGACACGTGCAAATCTATAAATCCATATGAGTAATCAATTCTTAGCTTAATAAGCCATCTGGATCACATTAACTCCATTCAGGATAAACCGTGGACCAGAGCTGTCAGTTGAATAGAGGAGGACAGGATCCAGATGGCCAGTACAGTCCAATCAATTCATCAATGCAGTCACAGGGCTGTAGCAGGGCTGAGGGATGTGGGCGTTTTACTTTGAGGTCACAGTTTGAAGATGGCGGCCTATTCGTTGTGACAAAGCATTAAACCCCTCATCGATTCAGGGGAGCCGTCGACTGGGCTGACAGAACAAAAACAATAAATGGGTTTTTATAACCGTTTGTTGTTGCATTATTTAAAAGCATGTTACAGAGGGAAAACTAGGCTTACTGAACTCTTAACAATTACAACAATAAGGTTGTCAAAGTATGCACTTAACAGCGATGGTGCAACAACGCCATTTATTTTATAGCTGAAATGAATAATGATTATGTCATTTCTTCATAGACAGAAATTAATCTGCAATAATTTTGATAGTGGATTAATTGTCAAGTCATTTATGAAGCAAAAATGCCAAACATCACTGTAAATTGAATATCTTAGGGTTTATCTGAGAAAACAAGCAATGTGAAGACGTCACATTGGGCTCAGAGAATTTGTTTTTCACTATTTTTGCACTTAAAAATTAATTAAAAAAATAATTGACAGATTAATTGATAATGGAAGGATTGTTTAGTTGCAGTCCTAATGACACCAATGATTGAAATTTTGACAAAATGTGGGTGACCATACCACTTTGTAGTGGGATTTTCCAAACGACACTGATTGGCCTAAAGGGTTGATGTCGTCACAGAACAAACTAACATGTTGAATAACCGCCATGGCGAATTCCACCATTTGTGGGGGAAGACCATAGACTGTATATAAAGATGAACAACGCATCTCTACTTCCTCATACTGTACAAAAATGAAGCCAAAATATCTCGGATACGGGCGCTGCCATCTTGCGCTGGTGACGTCATTTGGAGCCAGAGTTTGTGCAGTAGTGATCCGTGGAGCCGCGGTATCGAGTTCCTGCCCATACACCCGTCTGAACCAATCGCGAGCACACTCACAGTTGTCAATCATGATGTCACACTCCCTTTTTAAAGCATCAAATAACTAATTAAACCCAAACTGATCAGAAAAACAAACACTTGAAGAAACATCAGCGTGATAAGAACTAAAATGACAGAAACCATCTTTGGGAAAAATGTATTTGACGTGTACTTTGACTTTCAGTTTGGCACATGTCCCATCCGCTAACGTGGAGGAGGCAGGGTTTATGATCTATACTGCAGCCAGCCACTAGAGGGCGATCCAGATGTTTTGGCTTCACTTTTGGGGAGCTGTCATGTCGTCCATCTTTATTTACTGTGCAGTCTATGGGGAAGACGTGTCTTTTTCATGAAACACTGTGTGTTTTACTCGTTAAGACCATGAATTTTGCCTGTTCGTAGGTCATTTGCACTAGTCTGATACATTCTCTACCAATTTGACGCTTTTAATTTGTCCTAGCTGTTTTTTCCTAATGAACATATGCTATTTGTCTGCTGACACCTGCTATTTGATACAGACATCTGTTTTGTGTTCGTTAGGGTGCACATGTGGCAACAAAATGTAGCACAATGCTTGATGTCAAATTAAAAAGATGAATATGAGGCATAAGAACATATTGGCAGATTTTACTGGCTTTAATAATACTGTATTTTCAGGGACGACAGCAATAATAGTGATCTTTCCCAAAATGTCTCTTTTTTCATTTCTTAATTACTACTTAATGAGCTTTTTTGCTTTATTATAAGTCACTGGTCAATAATGTCATGACCTGACGTGAGAGCGTGTATGTTGGGGAAGGTGTCATTACAACAACAATTTCACCTCAGGAATTGTCACTGAAACTGATGTTAAACTCATGAATAACCAGAAAGTGTATTTTTTTTTTTGTGTGTGTGTGACAGATCTGGATGGCAATGACCTTCTGTCCTACTGGCCAGCTTTGGAGGAGTGTGAGACACACACCCTGCAGAAGTGGGGCTCAGAGCGCCCCCTGGGGGCAGATTACAGCAAGGACGCAGCCAACAACAACCAGCCTGATGCAGCGCTGACCAGTGGGGATGAGAACGGCCTCACCCAGCCACACAGGCACCGCAAGGGTGAGAGAAAACACAGAAACACACACTTGCAAAAATACACACAATCTAAAGGCACACTGACATTTTGGATTTGCTTTTAATATTATTCTTTGTTTGTCCTTCCTGTATGTACAGTATAATGGAGCATCAGGTCTTAGATTTCTGTTTTATTAATGTTGTAAATTTTGCCACAGCATTGCTCTTGAATTTTATTTGAGTTAAGACAATGGAAACTAAATATGACACATACCTTTAAAGAATTAGATAACAAACGTACAAAATAATGTTTACAAATTCTGAAACTATGTAGTTTCAACAGATGGATTAACAGATTGTACCTATAAGAAATTGTGTTTTTGTGCTTCTTTCTCTCTTTTCTTTCTTGTTGCTATGTTACATTTGCAACTTTGAGGGCATAAATCAAGTGTAATCGTTTTTGGCCATGCATCTTTGGATATCAGTGTCTGGCCTATATACTATAAATACAATATCTTCTTCATCATACTGTTTAACAAAAATCTCCATCCTGTCTGACTGGTCATCAGAATGAAAATGGGGCATTTTGCCGAGAGGAAGATGGAGGGGATGTCAGCTGTGTGAGCTGAATCAGCAAAGCATCATTTAAAACACAGCTCAATAACTGAGTCTTTGTCTGTTGCATGTGCAGTTTGTCTGTTACACATTTTAATTGTTTCAGTGCACCCTCCATGTGAGCTAGCTGTGCTCTCTCTTATAAGGATGGTCTTAAGTGTCATAATATAATGTGATGGTGGACATGCTATGGTTTACACCAGCCATTCTCAACCAGTGGGGCATGTAATTTACAAAGCTAGTCATTTTTATATCATATTATATTATATTAAATATTATATCACCAGTTATGTTTGAAAATTAACCATGCCAATCACGACACATCATCAGGTAGAGACAAACCTGCAAACCTGAAACTCAAAAAAAGTCATGTGGGAGACAACTCTGCACCAGTAAAAGCTCCAAAGGGTGTGCTGAGGAAATATGACCCTGAATATATAAAATATGGATTTATAATGGCAGGCAGACACTGAGCCAAAAGCACAGTGTGTTGAATGCAAAATCCTGTCAAATGAGTCGCTAAGACCATCGACGCTCCAGAGACACTTAAACACAAAACACCCGGGACGTTATGTTTTTATCTCATTTATTTGGGAAGGTGGTCCTCAGAAATGTTTTAATAATCAAGAAGTTACAAAAGGTTGAGAACCCCTGCTTTACACTTTGATCACCACATGTGCATATCATGCAGGAGTTTGTGTACCCCCACGTAAAACTCCAGCCGAGTGGCCCCTGTGCGTAAAAAATGACTTCAGCTAAGGTCTAAATCTGCCCTTAAAAGCACGGGAGACATTTTTATATGTACAGTACAGTGTGTACACTCAGAATACATACATATAAAATTGGCATGTGCACACATACACACTGAGAGTGAGTGAGTGAGTAAGCAATGCAGGAAAGGTTGGAAATCACTCATATTGCCTGGAAGCATGGGTGACATTTTAGGGAATGTATTAATAAACAAAACACATGTACATGCATACATACACAAATACACACATAAAGTGGCTGAAAGCAAGAAACCACACTTTTGGCAGCCTTTTCCACCCTCACCTTCAACCCCCTGTATCCTTCTCCACTTTCTACTCTCCTGTGACCCGACTCTAATGGAATCCCATTCCTTCTATAACTTTCTTCTTCTTTCTTCTTTTTTCCCCACTCATGCCTTCCTCTCACCTTCTCTTATTCTCTCCTCCCAGGTATCCTGAAGAATCGTCTCGGCTGTCCGCCAGCACTCCAGGGTCTTTCCACCGTGGGCCGGGTCCCCAGTGAGCTCAACTGGTACCGAACCTCTACTTTGGGCCACCGGGGCGTTCCTGCAGCCTCATACGGTCGTATGTACTCTGCCACAGCTGGTGCCGGTGGAGGTTCCGGCTCTCTCTCCCAACCAGCTTCCCGCTACTCCTCCAGGGAGCACCTGGACTCGCTGGCCCGGAGGCAGTTGTCCAGGGATCCTCTAGGGAGGCAGACGATTGGGGGATCGAGGGACCGGCTGGACTCCCGTGGTTCTAGGGACAACCTGGATCTGTTACCCAGGAGGAGAGAGCTGGGGCAGGGAGCAGGGCTAGGGGGCCTGGGGCTAGATCACCAGAGAGTCTCATCATCCAGGGAGAACTTGGCAGGATCCAGGGACAGACTTGACAACCACCACACAGGCAGCGTCCACGCCTCGAGGGAGGACTTGAGTGGAAACGGAGGAGCAGGAATGGAGGGATACCTAAGCGGATCGAGGTCGCAGCTGAACACGCTAACTCGGCGGCAGGCCTCAACCCGGGAGCACCTAGGGGGGGCGCTGATGAGCAGTAGGTCGAGAGAGCAGCTGGAGACCAACGGAGTCGGAGCCCAGGCTCAGCCATGTCGGGAGTGGCTCCGCACTCTGCCTCCCCGCCAGCCTTCGCACACCGACCAGCCTCCCTCCTCCTCCCCTCCTCCCCCGATCTCAGAGGAGCCTCAGCATGAGCAGCTCCCTGCTTCAGCTCACGTTAGAGGACGACTGGACTCAGCACCTCCATGTAGGTACCCCAGTCAGACTGTCCCCCAGGTTGCAGGTTCAAATCCAAACCCTCTTGGTCGACAACCGTCCAGCGAACACCTGGATATTCTGTCCTCCATCCTTGCATCCTTCAGTTCCTCCGTCCTCACTCCTCCCCCCGCTGCCTCTAACCCTGGGCCTAATGGCTCCGCCCACGGACCCTCCCTCTCCCCGTCTCAGTCTGCCACCTCCCACAGCATATCTGAAGTCTCCCCCGACTCTGAGTAAGTCCTTCTGTGTGAATAAATCTGCCTTGACTCTCCCTCTCCTCCTGTCCCTTTTCTGTTTTACATCTTCTTCTGTCTTAAACTCCTCATCATCCTTTTTATCTCAACCATACTCATCTCCCTCAGTTCCAGTACTTTTCAGCTTCTTCATCTTCTCCTCCCTTGTTTTGTTCTGTTTTCCAGCTCTGTAAGTAGATTTCAGTGGAGAAATTGCTGTATAAACATATTGATGACTTGTTTTCCTTTCCTTCACCTCAGAGCCAACAGAAGTGAAGGACAGTCTTGATGACAGCCTCTATATCCCTTTATGCATTGCGACAGTGCTTGGAACACCAGAGACAAGTTCAAAGGTCATGGATGGCCCTGAACCACCCTGGGACATCGGAGGACTAGGAACAAACTTGGGATAGAGGAGACACAGAGTTGGAAAGAAAGTATGACAGAGAGAGCGTCCACTGAGGTTAAAAGAGAGGATGTTTGTGGGCGGTTTGTACTGTATAAATTAAGTTTTTCAAGTCCCACCGCCTACAATGATCTATGACGTTTCTTTGGACGATGAGTCAAATCACCTCTACTACCTAAACTGTTAAAGACAAACACAAACTCCTCAGATTTCATACGCAAAAGTCAGCTTGATCCAGACAAGATCCGTCTAAAAGAAAAAAAAAAAGAAAAGACTGTAAATAACATTTTTTATACATTTTGTATCTTTTTCATTGGAGATGAAGAAGAAATCTCTTGTGATGTTTTCTTTTTTTAAATGATTGTGTCCGTGTGAGGTTGGTGCGAATGCAGTCTTATCCGTTGCTGAGGGAGAGATCTCCCCTACAAAGAAAAAAACAATCCCAAAATGTCTCCCTGAAAACAGTTTTCCTCAGAAACTTTTCCTCACACCCATCAACTTTGTGTATAGTGACAGGGGTCTGGCAATAGTATCTGATGAGATTATGGAAACCGCAAGATGTGGTTGAAGGGAAAATATCAAAGTAGCGAGAAGTGATTGTAAATAGAGGAAGGGATTATTATATGAGAAGAGATTTGATGGAACGAGATTGTGCAGAGAAAGATGGCTAACGTTAAGCTAAAACACCACAATTAAGGTTCAGAGTTCAGCTATTAAAGTCACAAGTGTCAAAGTATCAGCTCTTTCAGGAGATTGTGCTGTTTTGTGATCCACTGTATATGAATGTGACCTTGTCATGTGTCTGTGTCTTTGTGCCTCTGCTGTCTGAACCCGACCATATCACTCGATTGATATTACAAGACCATATCTTTGGTGTACCGGAGACCTGGTGGGTGAAGGTAGATATCTGTCTGCCTCTCTGTATGAGGCTCTATCATGTAACAACCATTTAAAGCCCCTCAAGGTATCTTGCACTTTGATGCATCACGACTCAGCCTGCCTCAGGAGACGCCACAGGAGCAGCCGAAGCTCTCCGGCAGCATCCAGGAGACTCATTTATAAATATTTCTCATGCAGAAGTTCTGTGCAAATCCAAGCCAAAGGGACAACTGCTTAAAATCAGTACGATACATCAAAGTTCTCCTTTTTTCTGTGATGAAAATTACTTGCAGGATTTGTTTTTTTGTAATAATTGGGCCATGGAAACAAGTCTAAAGTGAAAAATTGTTTTTAATGAGGCTCTAGATCTGCGCTACAACATAACACTGTGGTTGCTTTTTTATTTGGCTGCATACTGTATAAGCAAGTGGATTTTGATTCGGCATGTAGGAGGAGAGCTGACCAGAGGGAAGGCATTATGAGTCAAGTCTTAGTGTGCTCAGATATTTGTTTGGAGACCTGGAAGCAGACCTGCAGTACATATCCAGCATGGTATCTATCTGAATACATTAGCTCATGTCTGTAGCACATGAGTCCCATGCCAGACGTTTTTACTCGCTTGGGTGAACACAGTTGCTGGGAAATCACTTCAGAATATCCTTTATATATGAGAGATTTCACAGAACAGAGGCACCAGCTCTAAATCTGTCCCGAGTCCCGACTTTGCTTATGAGCTGTCATAGATGAAGAGGTTCACACCACCAGAACACATTAATACATATTTCTTCTCATTGTTTAGACTGCTGTACAAAGATGAGGTCTCTTGAAAGATAACAGTGCGGATTCTGCAGCTTACTGAGGAGAGGAGATGTCTGCGCTAAAAGCCTCCAAGTGGTTTTGAGATGCCAGTCTTTCCATCAGCAGCTTCTCCTCTCTCACAGCTGTTGGAGCGAGCGCTGAGTTCAGACCTTAAGGTAACAACACGCAGGCATTTGTAAGCAACAGAGACAGGGAGGCAGTCTCCACCAGCCGTCAGAGGGATTGTGGCTAACCTACATGTTTTTTTGTTTTTTTTGGAATGAAAAAAATGCAGTGGGTCATAAAAACTGAAGTACTTGTAATAACACTAGAACAGCAAGAGAGGACGTGGATCAAAAAACTAGCAGGCTAAAATAGAGAACAATG
Source organism: Macquaria ambigua (assembly GCA_008360985.2). Taxonomy (NCBI): domain Eukaryota; kingdom Metazoa; phylum Chordata; class Actinopteri; order Centrarchiformes; family Percichthyidae; genus Macquaria; species Macquaria ambigua. Next base: position 68,127 of record VMKM01001499.1, on the reverse strand, counting down.
AGTATAGTATAGTGTAGAATAAATCATGAGCTACAAAACCAGACAAGGTTGGAAGGAGAAAAAATTGGGTCAGAAACCATGACTGTGTGCTAAATGCAACTGCAGGGAGGAGGGCGTGGACGTTACTCATTGCAGAGAGGAAGAAAATAAAACACACAAAGAAACAGATGGAAGTGCAGATAGTGGAAATAAACACATACACACAACTCACACACCTCGCAAATCTCCCTGTTCTGTCATTCCCATGTCCCTGGGATGTGACAAGTGAGCCTATTTATGACAGTAGTATTGCCAAAAAAAGGCTCCCGCAGGGGAACACTACCCCCTAGTCTGTTAAAGGGGCAGCACACCTAAAAAATCTGACTTTGATCCCTTCTCACTCTGTTCATCCAGTTGCTCCATTTACTTATTTTTTTTCTTCACAGATCCGTTTGTTATCTTCAACTGACATTTCCTTTAACTTGTACAGACATGAGATTTATTTTATTTATCGACCATTTATTGACATTGTATTGATTATTTATGTTGCCATTTTGAGGCTGTTGTTAAAGAAGTATGTGTGAGTTTTTTTGTCCAAATTTTCCCTTTTTTTCCATATGTAATGTTTCTTATGATCTGAGTCTCTCGCTTCAACAAATTCACAGATGGAAGACAAGAAAAGAGGGGAATGTGAAGACAAAGATGTCTCTATTTACACCTGGGATTACAATCTGACGTGGGACGTTTAGCTTTTCGGTATTTAAATTGGTTTCTTTATCCAATCATGGATGTAAAATCTGGGAAAATGTGACAATACAAACTGAAATGTCAATCCTATATGGAGCATTTATCCTCTCCAAACAACATATCTAAACATATCCAAACTAAAAGTGGAATACTGGGTGTAAATAGTGCAGATATGTCCCAAATCAACCCTTTTTCCTGCCTGTTCACTGTTATAGGTCCCAGGCTGAAGCCTCACAAGTAGAAAATCTGATCATTAACTGGTTATGTATCTGCTTTTACACACAACAGTCAGCCGTCAGTAACGGTGAGATGACAGAAAACTCCAGCTTCAGTTTAATCTGGTTCAGACCGATAGGAGCCACACAAGTAAGGGAAGACAGAAAGACTGAGTTGAGACTGAAACGTTGTGATGTGCTCTGAAAAACAAAAAAGGGGGGGGGAGTGATAGTCGGGGAGAGGAGGAGGAGGAGGGGTGGGAGATTGTCTTTGTTAGATTTGTGTGTTCATTATGGGATGCCTTATATCCCGCCGCATAGGGGGAACGCATGGAAACAGCTGTTCCCCTGTTACCGCGGAAACAAGAGAAATGTTGGACATTAAAAAAATGACTTATTCCTACTCGGCTGTGTTTATATTTATTCTGAGTGTGTGTGTGTGTGTGTGACAGAACGAGGTTTGCTGTTTCATATTCATGAGAACAGACATTTCCAGGTGCGAAAAACCGAGCAGAGGAAACATCCTGACAGAGGGACACGTTTTTCTGGAAGGTTCTCTGACTTGTTTTGACTCAAAGTATTCTGTCACATTCAGAGAAGTCAGAGATGTTCAGCTGCCACCTTCATTCCCAGCAAAAACAGTCAGCTCAAGACAGACGCACCCAGCTGAGGTAATAGGGCCTATAATCAGTCCTTGAATTAACCTTTGATTTAAACCTGCAGGGGCTGAAACAAAAACTGACCAATGTTTCTGTTCGATTGTTAATAGTATGACTCAGTCCCGGTCCGTGAGACACGCTTGTAAAACACACAAAAAAAGTTTGCTTTAAAACACACACAGGTGATGAATTAAAGGAATATTTTGCTTATTCAGAGTTGGATGAGAAGATCAGTACCACTCCCATGTCTCTACTTGAGTTCAAGCTGGAGCCACGAGTCGATTAGCTTAGCTCAGTTTAACTTAGCTTAGCTTAGCAGTAACAACTGCCTGACTCTGTCAAAATATGCCTACCAGCACCTCTAAAGCTCAGAAATAGTTACAGCACATGACTACAGTATGCTAATTATACTAACCTAGGAGTTGAAAATTAGCCAGATGGTTAACGCTGGGACATTACAGAAATGTAGATTAATGTGCATTGTTCTTACAAATACAAAATAGCCAATAGGTGTTGAACTGGTTTCAATCTGGTGACTGTGAAGGCCACGATTCACATTTTTCATACCATTCAGTGACCCCATGTTGCCTGTATAGAAGCATCTGCATTTAATTTACTATATGGACAAAGGTATGTGGACACTGACACACATGGACACCTTGTCTATGTATTTTTGTGTACGTTTAGTCTGGGGATGTTTTCGTGGTTTGGGCTTGGCCAGTTATGGGATATGTTAGTGCTACAGATATTTTAGCCAACAGTGTGCTTCCAACTTTGTGGTTACAGTTTGGGGAAGACTTTCATGTTTCAACATGACAATACCCAAAGTCAGTTCCATAAAGAAATGGTTTTCCCAGTTTGGTGTGGAAGAACTTGCACAGAGCCCTGACTGATCTCAAACCCATCCAACACCTTTGGCCTTATCGCCCATCATCAGTGGTCGGCCTCAGTAATTCCCTTGCGGCTGAATGGGAGCAAATCCCTGCTGCCAGGTCCCAAAATCTTGTGGAAAGCCTGCCTAGAAGTGGCTGTTATAGCTGCGTGATAATGTGCATGGTTTTGGAATAACATTTTCAGCAATCACATATGTTCAGGTGTCCAAATACTGTACTATTGGCCATGTTGTGTATATTTCTCCACTCATTTATTCAGGATTTTTCTTTGATTTCTCACCTGCCTGTAGTCAATTCCAACTTTGTACCAAATGCAAATGTATTTACAAAGCAAAGAAAAATGTTTAAGCATACATACTGTACTTGTGTTAACGTGCACCGCAAAAGAAGCTATGCAAGTAAAGTCATGTAAAAAGATTGTGCATTTAGGAATGTCCTTTCATTTCTACATCTGTAGTGATTAGATGTAATCTCAGTACAATCTTTAAAATAATGTTCTCCCTAGAATAGGCTTTAACGTCACCTTAAACATCCATGAACAACTTATCATTTTGAACACTGAAGCCACATTGTGATGAAAATGATGGATATAACAAAACAGGATCATTGTGATTTTCATCTCAACCCTTTTACACAGTTAGGAGGCTTTTCTACAAGGTGTGCAAAGTATTCATGGTTCATAGCACTTCCATGTACTTTTATAGGTCTATTATTACCGCATCTTTCACTTGGGTTAATCTTAAATGAAGTGTTGTATTCAACTAGTTTAGTTTACTTTGAATATCTTTGAGAAAGCTTACTTAGACAGAAGATAGTCGTCACATTGCAGAGGGATTGGTTGGTAGCCGTTTTGACCATATGGAATATTATCTCAGTCTTCAAAAAGAACTACTTTTCTAGTCTTGAGTAGTCTGCAACCCAAGTAATCTTGCTTCTGCTTTTAAGTAACAGCACTTGTACTTGAGTAGGATGTCATATGCTTTTCACAACTGCAGTCTACCTCAAAAGAACCAAAAAAGCATTACTCATGTAGCAGGAAAAGTAATTTTCGCTCCTTGTGTAAGAACAGCTGATTTAAAGCAACTGAGAATCCTCCTTTTGCATTAAAGTACAAATAAATGTATAAAAATAGTAACTGTTCCGTGGCATACAGACAAAACAATATAACGAAACAAGCACTAATAAAAACAGAACTATTAAAACTGTTCATCCTGTCGGATCAGACGTTTTCTCCTCTTCATCGCTGCTGGAGGAAGATGGCAGCACATCCTCGCCCATCCTCTTTAGCTTGGCTTTGTAGTAAGCCTTCTTCATCCTGAAGGCCTTCTCCTTCTGCCGGGCTGCTCTCCTCTTCTCCCTCACCAGCTCCTGCTCCCATGCCAGCACCTTCATCCTGTTCTCCCACTCCAGGATCTTCATCTGCTGCTGCTGCTCCAGAGCTTCTGTTCTCTGCTGCTGCTCCAGTCTCGACAGGTCTGCGGAGTCGTGCTGAGTCAAGCGGCGGCCCGCTTCCTCTGTCTCGCTGCCTGACGGGTGGAGACGCTGGCTGATGAGCCTGGAGGTGCCTGCGAGGTCAGAGTTGCAAAAGGTCAGTGAGGTGAACCTTGTATCCCTGAGTGCATTTGTTTAATATCTATTTCTAAATGCATTTAGCTAAATACAATGTTTGCATCTTTTTGTAACAAAATCCAACCAATTTCTCTTCCTGTAAAAGCGCTAAACTTTTTCTTGATGCATCTTGCAGTCAAGGGCAAAATGTAACATTTCATCCAATTTAATCTGCTCATAAGTTTTGGTGTGACTCAGCAAATCCCTCCTGCTTTATCACCTGCAGGTTTTCTTGACTAGCACTTATCGCACCATGTGTTGGGACCTTCTAAACACCTTGTTCCAGGAAGAAACAATTTACCATTTACTGGAACCTTACTGGGCATTTCCATCCATTACACCATTTGTGAAGGGATTTTCCTTCTTTAGGCTAGATGTAATAGGGCACAGGGGTTCCCCAGGTCACATCTGGGTCATTTGTAAACCTAAAAGCATTAGGTCATATACTGACTCTTTTAGAGCAATAGTTCAGCTCTCTGTCTCCAAGGATAACTGGTCAGGGTGCAGCCGTCCTGATAAGGCTGGCTCCATCACCCAGGATACCGAGGTTATTGGAGATAGACGGTGTTATGCCCCAGACTCCACATTGATATACTGGCTCCTCTTTGTGTCCTCTGAGGCATGCAATGACGGTGGCTTGAAGTCACATACAACGTGACTGTCGTTAACTTAGGTAAACATAGTTTCTTGTTTAGAATCCAATACCCAATTGAATAACCTTATTTGGACTTGAATCTTGCATGTCTAGTACAGAGTTAAATACTTCTCACCAGGAGTTGGAGTTAAAGAACAGGTGTTACTCTCTTGTGATGTATTTATAATTCCCTTCCTTCCTCCTCATCCTCAGTAACGGTGACCTAAACAATGATCGTATTAAGCTGAAGGTAATCATTCAGTGTCGTTAATGAGTTTCTTTATTAAGACTACTGTCCTAATCAGAGTAACACTGGAATATCACAGTTCATGTAAACATATTCATTCAAAGGTCCCGACGGACACCAATATTTGCCAACAGAAAGTTCAGTGAGCAAGTGTCACTAGGTAACAAATACTGTGGCAGCTTGCAGAGCTTTATCTGTGGGTACCTGGTGTCGTGAAGAAGGCAGCAGGAAATGTCACATCCTGTAGCTCTGCATTGTGGGAGGTGGCGTTTGTAGTGGGGCTGTGGTTCAGGTCTGACCAGTCGTTGCATGTTATTCTGTCCAAGGCGTCAGGCTGGAGGCAGATGGCCACTTGCTCCTTGCTATCCTCAGTCTGAGACGGAGACAACAAAGTGTGTTTTAAGTGATTACTTTACGCTGATGTAACATTTGTCATTTCTGGCATGAATGTAAGTTTATGAATCATAGTGGTCAGCATTTACATGAGCTGCTTAGGGTTTATCGTAACTTCTCCTAATGTGAAATGATGTCTCTAAAATAAATGTAAACCAAAACAATCACTTTTGAATATTTACCCGAGTCACGCTGCCATTTATCTGCCCAGCAGCATTTATCAACTTCAAATTGCCTGCTAATAAGAAAAAAGGACAGGGAGACAGTCAGGGGGGGCAGCAGGTAAATGTGTTTCAGGAAAATAAGCAGAGAATGCCTCCCTCTGGTGGAAGCAGGTACAACACCCCCATTCACACCAAAACATGCAAAGGCACACACGTTTCCATTCTAGTATGGATAATACCAAGTGGAAATTAAATTCCTGACTTATCAGTATTTGCAACCCACACAACACCAATAAAACTGCTCTGACTTTGTAAGTAATGAAGCATGATTGCAAATGGACAGACATTAATCTATTCTGGGCTGTAAATCTTTATTTAAACAATGAAAAAGTCCACAAAGTCAGCCTCAAATCTACTGTCAGTAAAGTAGTTTCATGTTAAGTTCTGTAATGGCAATATTGAGTAGTTAGAAATCCTACACTTTAATAAGTAAATATTAAATTCAGGGATTATTCAATCTGTTTACAGGCTGACTTCCTTATAAGTTTAACTGTTTGACAAACTGAACATGCTTTGGTGCAGCAGGATGATAAAGTGAGAAGTATTTAAAATGGAGGATTTGTGTTCCAGGTCTCACTGCAGCAAGTATACACTGACACTGAAGTGTCCTTGAGCAGAATTTCTAAATCCCTAAAAAGATTCCAACGCTGCAGTTTTGTAGCCGATTCTGATCTCACTAAACTCTAAACGTTTGATTTATTTCACAAATTAAGATTAAACCACCCAAAAACATGTTTGGGACTAGAAATAAGAAGTAGAGCATAAATAATAATAATAAGCTGGAAGCTGGTTGACTCGTGAGTGAAGAAGTTTCAGGAGACCTGGATGTCTTATGCTGTAGCATTTGTTAAAGCTTAATCAAGGAGAATAGAGACTAGCAGTACAAGTAAACACTGTGTATTGCCACCCAATTCTGAAGGTTACTTCCTGGCGAGGAGTATTTAACCCTGTCCTAGACATATGAGTTTCCCTACAAGTCCAAATAAGGTTATTCCTCACCTAGCTGAAGATGTGTGAAGATTGTATTGGGTTAACAGAAGTGAAATTGTTTGTTACTTTGTCATATTTAGTGCATATCTCAGAGACAAAGAGGAGCCAGTATATCAATGTGGAGTTTGAAGCGTAGCGCTGTCTATCTCCAACGACCTTGGTCTCCTAGGAGATGGAGCCAGCCTTATCAGGACAGCTGCACCCTGACCAGTTATCCTTGGAGACAGAGAGCTGAACCATTGCTCTGAGAGAGACAGTATATGACCTAATGCTTTTAGGTTTAAAAATGACCCAGATGTGACCTGGGGAACCCCTGTGTATTATTACATTAAACCTAAAGAAGGAAAATGCCTTCACATTCAGTCAAATGGGATGGTAGAATTTCTACATTTAGAAAACCTCAAAGGCGCGGGCAATTTGGCAAGACAAAACCGAGCTTAATACTCAGTTTAATTTCTCAGCACCATGTTTATTAAAGGAAATATTTGTTAAAATTTACCAAATACCATGAAAAGCACACCTGAAAAATGACCATACTTTTTCAATTATGCTGCAAACTCAGGGGCGGCTTTGTTACTTGGTAAATACTGCAAGGTAGACCCCAGATTATTTAATTCATGGATTGATTCATTAAGTGGTTATTAATGCGGTTTCTACATGGACTCAAGCTTTGAGTCCACTCAAGCTTTGAGTCCACAACAACAAACACTACTCCTTAAAAGCCTTTAACCTGTGCAGAAAACCCATTAATGTACCTCAATATATTACAATCCATTAAGAATGATCTTAAAATCCTGTTAAACACACTTTAGAACATCATTATTAGTGGGTAGATTAATAGTATTATTAGTCTTAAAAGATTTTGAAGGTATCCAGGGTCATAATGAAAACACATATAGGTTATCTTAGAGTGACACTTGCTCAAGGACACTTCTACAGACTGCAGATGTTCAACTACAGCTACCCCTCATCTCTACTGCAGGGAAGTGTTGGTTATTGTGGTGTTTCAAAAGCTCTAATAGTACAGCATATAAAACCTAAAAGACCGTAAATGAAAGCCATTAAACATAACTATATATTATACATACTGCACTACAAGGTGTGTTCGTTGTACGTGTTGTCATGCGAAAATCTAATACATGCACATAAAGAATACATGGCCAGAGGGAAAAGCTGTGGTCGATGACCTGGGACAGATGTTTCAACACTCACGCACGCCGAGACTGTTGTAGCCAAATACACACACCCACTGCCTAGGTTAATACAGAACTGCTACAACACCCACAATTGTACCAGCTAAACAAACAACGACAATGAATCAGTTAGTATCACATGCACTCACAAACACTTCTGAACAATTTTTAGCATGCTTTTTAAGCTGTTTTCCCGTAAAAAAATTGAAGCTAAGCTACCTTCCATTAGCTTGCGGACAGCTGCTTTGTGGCCAGCTCCCCCTGCGTGGCTGGTGAGAGCAGCCTCGCCCATGGTCTGAAGTTTGATTGATTTACAACAGGCTTTGCATCGGGCGAAGTGAATGTCCTGGCCGTCCTTACCCAGCCAGTCCTTGTAAATAACCTTTGCGAGCCAGGAGTCTTGGAATTTACATTTCCCAGGCATAGTTAGCTGTGAAGTTAGCTGGACCGCAACCTAACGGCCAGGCGAAACCTCACCTTCTACTGCCTCCTGTTGCGTTCACGGTCTACTCGAAGATCAATTTAGAGTTAAGACTGCTCTGCATATTGATGTATGTTTTTTTGACAAAGAGTTAGAAATATCTATGAAGCAGCATTAGTACATTGAGGTATGGCTTCCTATGATATTTCTAAAATACTCTAATGTCATTTTAAAATCAATGCCTATGACTGATGCGAACCAAACTATTTTTCCAGTAAACACTTAGAGGCAGCACAATTCAACGGCACTCAGTCACATGTGTCACTTTCTCCAATACAAATACGGCTAACCTTTTTTCTAACCAATCAGCGTTCAGGAAGCCAGCAGTGTGGCCTGATTGGTTAAAACGCGGCAAGGAAAGACGGAACAGAAACACATGGGTACTAGATTGCGAATCGTGGATGCAAATAAAGATGTTTTAATGCAGATTTGAAACGCATTTATGTGGCGTTTGAGCGTATTGTAAGTAAATCATGTAGTGGCATTGATATTGACCTAGAAAAGTTACTTTTAATAATTTGTACCCACCAAATAACACGGGAAGCGCTCTTACTGTTAGCTTGTTTTGCTAACTGAAAGGCTAATGGTGACTCTACTCAACACAGATTTTATCAACATTTTCAAAATGCAAACGTTAGTTAATCACACTGCCATCTTTTCTGGCTCTACCAACCTTAACAAGTGTGTGTTGTAACTTTATATCTTTCAGGCACGATTAATAATGTGTCTTGAATGAAAGGTTTTCATTAAGAGATGGAGACAACAGCCCTGGTAGCTCCAGTCACAGCTCTGGAGTTCCTTCAGGATGCATTTCTACTGACAGGTAGGCAACAGTGTTGGGAATCAACGTAGAAGTGGCATTTCTAGTGTAATGTCCCAACCATATTGGCCAATATGATTATATGTTTTTGTAGAAGTCCTACTACAAATGCATGGGTTGAACAGGTTGGGCTTCAAATGTGGTTTGTCATATGTTTCAAGTTTTGTGATGGGGTGTGTCACTTCTCTTCTTGCTTATTTTGAAAGAAGACTAAACACTGTAAAGGATCACTAGTGATCTGGGGCTTTCTTTCTGTTTGTGCCAGAACAGTGACATCTGGTAGCTTGCAAAACTGACAGCAGCCCTTCAAGACTGGAGCTGAAGCACTACGACAACCACACCTCTCTGATTTTAATAGTTTTAATCTCAAATGTCTGCAATAAAAGTCCAAGAAGCCTGCATGTTATTACTAAGTCTGTAATACGTTTGTTCAGAAGTGCTGCATTAAATGTAGACTTTATTGTGCAATATGTTAAAGTAAAATAATTGATAAATGTATTGTCCAAAAAGCCTAGATATAAAATATTTTTTCTGACATTAAATATTAATGTAGTGTAACGTTTTGGTGTTGGTTAGGTCCAATGTGACGTGATACTGACATCATCAGTCACGTGGTATTCTTGATTTTGAAACAAGCTCCGATGTATTGAAACAGTGCGCTTCGAAGGAGTGAAACAAGCTTCGGAGCTTCGGTATCATCTGCCCATCTCTTCTAAATTTTCTGTTACCCTTTCCTGGCAGGTGAAGGTCCAGTCTTGACGGTGTATAGTCTCCAACCTCGCCCTAAAGCCTGTGTCTCACTGAGTGTGCTCCAACACTACAGAATCCATGGGATAAGACCTAGAAGTCTGGCGAGCGTCCCAGCACAGAGCTCTGCCACTGGAACCTATGGGGAGGAGAAAGATGGTTAGCAAAGATGTTTGTTTTCATTGTTCTCTTTTTTAAAATCTAATTTCTAATGTTGTATTCAGAGAGGTTGATTTATTTCTTCACTTCTGTCAGGATGTATAAAAAATTGACTATCCGCTTTGAGTGAAATGAGATGGATAGATAAGTCTGTCCAGTGTCGGTAAAGAGTTTGCACTCACTGACAGCTCTCTAGTTGTTTTTTACAGATGTTGTTTTTGTATTTATTCACTCTCATAAATTCACAAAACTGCTTCTTGTCTTGTCAATCTCCAGAACTGAGTTCCACCTCTGAGCCCAACTTCTATGACCTAGCAGTGTTTGGAGGCAAGGCTGTGAGGCCGGTGAGGCTCCACGTGGATCTCCAGGATGGGGAGCATCTGCGCTTGGAGATTCTGGGTCCCCTCATGGTGCTACAGGACTGGGCCCTGGATGTCCGCTGGCTCTCTGGAGACAAACACTCACTCCTCTGTGTGGCTGTAGCCCACAATAGTGCTCTTCTCCTGGACATCATTACAGGAAATGCCCTGGTTCAGCGCTCCTGTCTGGAGGGGTGTCTGCTGTACTCTACCCTCCTTCTGGTACATGAATCCTGGGCAGATACAGTCTTAGTAGGAGGGACTGTTTTCAACCAGCTGGTTCTCTGGAAGCCTGGAGGAGGAGACAAAAGTAGCGATTCTGAGCACAAAGCTCCAGTTGAGAGACGTCTGCTGGGTCACAGCGGGGTCATCTTCTGCATCTCTTACCTCCAGGAGAAAGGATGGCTGGCTTCAGCCTCTGATGACCGCAGTGTAAGGGTGTGGGGTGTTGGTCCTTTAGGCGGCCCTGGAGGGAAATGTGGGGACTTGAACCCAGCTTGTTTAAGGGTCCTATATGGACACCAGGCTAGGGTGTTCTCTGTGCGTCTATCCCCAGGGAAAGTGTTTAGTGCTGGGGAAGACGGGGCCTGTTTAGTCTGGGACTGGGCTGGAGATGGCAAGGTGGTTCGTGCATTGAAGGGACACCGAGCAGGGGGCGTTCGTGCACTCGCAGTCAGTGAGGGAACAGGAGATGAAGAGAGATGGGTAGCTACAGGGGGGGCAGATGGAGGGGTGAGGTTGTGGAGGGTGGAAGGGAGTGAGGAGAGCATGGAGAGAATGGGGGAAGCAGTGGCAGAGAAGCTAAGTGACCTGAAATTTCCTGGTCAAGGCTTGCCTAAAGTGGTTTGTATAGCAGGGGAAGAGGATGAAAATGCAAGTTGGAGTCAAAGTAAGTTTGTGGTTTGCACTGACCAAGGAATAGTTTACCAATACAGTGAAGGGCAGTGGGAGATGGTCTGGCAAGGGACACCAGCGTTTCAATCTTATTGTGTGATGGAAACAATAACTGTCAGTGTGAAAGACTCGACAACAAAAGTTAATTTGTGTGCTGTGGGAAACCTCAGTGGGTCCATACAGGTCTTCCCCATCTCTCATCCTCAGTGTGGGATTCTTCTTACTGGTGGATCAAGGAAGATCCATAGTCTTATTTGGCACCAGGCAAAAGAAAGCTTGTATTTGCTAGCATCAAGCGCTGAAGGACTTGTCTATCGCTGGTGTATAGAAGTAAACTTAGATGACAACTGTTCCTTGGCTATCAGTGTAAATCCCCTTCCTCCTTTCCTCCTTCCCCCCTGCGCCAAATGCTGGCTGACAGCTGCAGTGCACCTCCACTCCACATCACGGGGGGTGCTGTGGGTGTGTGGGGACAGGAGAGGCTCCCTGCTTTTGTTTCAGGAAGGAAAACTGGAGCAAAAGATGGGAGATGATAAAAGGATGGATGAAGGCTTGCTGACAGGCAGGAAACAAACTGATGATGAAGGGGTGGAAGCTGGGGAAAATGGAAGTGGTGGAGACAGACAAAGCGAAATGATGGAGGAGAGAGACAGAAAAGAAGCGGGTGACCTAACGCTGCACCCAGTGAGCTGCCTGTTTGGAGTGCATGGAAAACAGGGTATAACTTCAGTGTGTGAATACCAGGGACTGCTCTACAGCACCGGCAGAGACGGCTGTGTGAGGGTCTTCAGAGTGTGTCCAATACCAGCCGAAAAACCTGCAGAAAAGAGTAATGGAAAGAGTGTAGAGAACAAGAGAGGGCTTCAGCTGGAGGTTCTCAGAGTCCAGCGGGCATGCAAGGGTATGGAGTGGCTGGAGAGGGTTTTGATCCTTGAGCCTGAAATTCCAGTGGAACAGGAGGAGGAGGAGGAAGAGCTCGGAGAGGAATGTAAGAACCACTACAAGACTAAGAAACACAATTTGACAGAAAAGCTGGAGGTGAAAGAGGAGGGGAGCTTTAGAGGAGAAGAAAAAAAGACAGAGAACAAGGGAAAAGAAGCTAGGTTTGTCATCATTGGCTTTCATGCTGTCCACTTTGTGGTTTGGGACCCGGTGAGGCAGGAGAGGCTGTTAGCAGTGCCTTGTGGTGGGGGGCATCGCTCTTGGAGTCTCTGGCCGTCCCACAAAGGGGTTTGGCCAGGATACGGCACTCTGGTCTTCATCAAGCAGGGGGCTGTCCTGGCTTCGCAGCCCCCTGGAGAGGCACCAAGCTGGGCTGGGAAGGCAAGAAGGACTGGAGGATGGAGCCTGAGAGAGGGCGTCCATGGGAGGGGGATCGGGTGTGTGTGCAGGCTGGGGAGGATAAGGGGAATTGGGAATGAGATTCAAAGAAAGGGTACTGACAATTTGACCAAAATTGAGGGAAAGGATAGGCTCAAAGATGAAGTACAGGATGTGGAGAGAGAGGAAGGGCATTGGGACATAGTGGTGACAGGAGGAGAGGACACTAGCTTAACCGTCCTGGCGCTACATCCCAACTCTGGCAGCATCAAAGTTCTCTCAGTTATTACCGACCACATCTCAAGCGTTCGGACGGTGACAGCGGTAACACGTCCAGAGGGAGGGAGTGAAAACCAGACACAGTTTCTCTCCGCCCTGCTCGTGTCAGCTGGCGGGCGAGCACAAATGCAGTGTTACCGGCTGTTGATCGGCTGGGACAGGCAGAGACTGGTTCCCTCCTGCCAGGTGATCCAGGTGGCCAGTCATCGATTGGACAAACAGTGGGAGAGGAGGCGGAACCGACACAAGACGGTGAAAATGGACCCAGAAACGAGGCAAGTTAATGGTTGTAATGTAGGAGACACAAGCAGAAATGTATATACATAAAGAAGCTGCGACATCCCACCTGTGTTTATTTTGTGCACGTGTGAAGGGAATTTCATTAATAAAGAGATGGACTTTATTGGACACCTAATGTCTACCTACTTTGAAGTGCTTTTTCCCTCCTTCCTATCTTTTTTCTTTATCCACTTCCTTCCTTTTTTCCTTCCTTTTTTCCTTCCTTTGTTCACTCCAGCATCCAGTCTTACCAGTTGTATCTGTGTGTTTTCAGGTACATGTCTGTAGTTGTGGTGGATGAGAAGACAGACCGTGGTCTTCTGGCTCTGGCCTGCAGCGACGGAGCTCTCAGGTTGGTGTCCATCACAGAAAAATTAAGTTTTTCACACATCTGAAACCTCTTTCTCTTTCTCTGGAGAAAGGTGTTACAGTATTAAAAACTGAATGTCTTCCAACTGTTTTAATACTCTCAAATGACTGTTTTCTTTAGTAAAGTGGTAGCGATGATTGTTACTGAATGTGAGAGAAAGTGTGTTGAAATGTGTTGTTACTTGGCAAAATATAGCTTATTAGTCTCCCTTTAGATGCTGTTTCCTCAACCATAAATGCTCTTATTGTGTCACTTAATTTGATTTTATAATACACTGTTTGTCTTATAATGCTGTCCTCGCTCTCTCCTTTTTTGTCATCTCACCTCTTTTCCAGATTGTTCTCAGTCAGTGAAGTTAAATCTCAAATTGATTTGTTGTGGGAGACGTTTTACCACCAGCGCTGTGTGCTCAGTGTTGCCGCCTGCAGCCTGGAGGATGGAAAAGGCAACAGGTGAGCTAGTGTTTGTTGCATGTTTGTATTTCCAGAACCGGAATTGGGCAAATTTTGGCACCTTCATCACAAGTCATTGGTAGTCTTGCTCCCATCAGAACCAGACCACTGATCATTTTTGGCAGATCAAATATAGGAATGTAATATTAAGAGCTCAGTAAATTTAGGTTAACTTTCAATTTCCAATTCTTTTTGTTTTGGGAAAATATGAGGAAAGCAATCTCACATGTGCATGTTTGTATTAACATCTCTCTCTCTCTCTCTCTCTCAGGTATAAGCTGCTGTTCAGTGCTGCAACAGATGGCAAAATTGCAGTGTGGGATTTGTCTGAAGCTTCTTCCTTATCGGCCGGTACTTCGAGCAATGCTCCAACTCCACCAATCCCATGCCTCGACATTCCCGCCCACCAGAGCGGCGTCAATTCATTGGCTGTTTGGGCAGAGAAACTGGGACAACAAGAGGGCGGATGCCTGGTAACAGTTGCTAGCGGAGGGGACGATGGCCAGCTGACAGTGTCCATGATTAGGGTGCAGTACCCAGAAGAAGGGAAGACTGGGGGCAGCAGAGGGTTTACTCCGATTTCTGAGCCCTTGATTTCTTTACAAACTCAGTTCCAACTCCCAAACCAGCTTCAGCTTCATCTTCATCTTCACTCCCAGTCCCACATCCCTTTGTCTCACGCTGCTCCTCTGACCGCCCTGAAACTCCTGACCCCGGGCCTCGTGGTCTCCACTTCTTCAGATCAGAGGGTTTGCTTGTGGAGGGTCAGCAGTACCGGTATCAGCCAGATCAGGGCGCTGTGCTCCCACGTTGCAGATGCTGCAGGTCTCGCAGTGTGGGGGGGGCAGGTGAAGGAGGAGGAGGAAGGAGATAAAAAGAGGAAAACGAGTTTTGAGTCTGGGCAGGAGATTGCAATTTGGAGAGGGAAAGTGAGTCAGACAGGATTAAGAACGATGTGTAAGACAGCAGAGGGTAAGACAGATGGGAGATCCAATAAGGATAAGATAACAACTGATGAGGCCGAGGGTGGAGAACCTGTTGAAGCCGCGAGCGAGACAGGTGACCCAGTTTGTAAGACCAGGGATGAGAAGGGAGGTGAGACAGCTGCCGAACATAGAAATCAAACAGAGATTTACAGCGTGGGTAAGACAGAGAGCAAGGTAAACACTGAGACAGGTCTCAAGGCTTCCTGTGGGAGCAAGAAAAAGAGAGGAAAGACGGGATGGGTGCTGGTCTGCGGCCAGGGCTTCCAGTTACTACGAGTCAGAAATACAGAGATGGATGCAGAGATATAGACTACAAAAAGAAAGAGGAGAAGGTGAAACACAGAGTTAGTAAAGTGACTTTACAAGAAAAGTCAACATAAGTGCAATCAAAAGATGGCAGTGGTCCAAACAGTCACTTTCTCAATGGACACATTTTTAAAAAAATATTTATGAATAATCAGTAAAATCCCTTGATTGCAGTTGTATGAATTGATATTAAATGAATTTTAATTTTGTTAATTTTTAAAGTACATTTTTAATAAAGTTTATTTATTCTCCAGCTTTCTTCATTATTTGTGGGGTACATTGCAGTTTGTAAGCCATTAATTGCTTATGTGGTTCAGTGAAGATTCAATAAAAAGCAATAAGAAAATAATTAAGTCTGTTTCTAAAACAGAGACAATAGTTCCAGCAGGAATATCACCAACAGCATCATTCATTTTTGCTAGCCTGAAAAAATCCAAACAAAAAGAAAAATCGAAGATGTGGCGTCTGGAATCAGGCTACATTTCTGCTTGTAACAAAGCTCCAAAAGCATTTGGTGCTCATCAGGGACAAATTAAAATCGTCATGGCTGTTTTAAGAGAACATTAAAACCATCTCTGATGTGTTTGAGCCATCTGTGGCTTCCTTCAGGGAATAGCACCACACGGCACAAATGGCTGAAATGAGAGGAGTTATTTTTAATACAGCATGTTACATCTCAACCAGCCAGGAAATAAGTAAGTAAGAATAAGGCCAAATCCATGACTGCCTTTACCAAATGTCTCCACAGAAAAATCCACTAAACAATTGGGAGATTTATGTAGTTTATTGTGAAAACGCCACCCTCGCCTAACACCCACTCCTGATGTGCCCTTGAGCAAGACACTTAACTCCAGATTGTTTAAGTGAAGAGTTTCTTTTTCCCCCCAATCACACATGCCCACAAAAAACATCGTTCTGACACCATGATAGACTTAAAACTGGCGGACAATACGTGATGGTATACATTTTAAAAAATGCAATATATATAAGCTATTACAAATGAGTGCAATGTCACAATCTTGCAGGAGTTGTTGAGAGATTCATTAATCACTGCGGAGGGAATAATCCCTGAGTAGACCTGACCAGTCCTGTGGAGCTGTGGTATAGCCTGGGAGCCAGAAACCCTGAAGGTGTTGCTAGATAATAAGACATAAAATTTTTAAAAAAGTACATTTAAGCTGCCCAAAATTATGATTTAGGGAGGATTTTTCTCTAATAATTGCTCTTTTTTGTTAAATGTTGGATAGTTTAGCATCTTCAGACCTCTAAATGTATTTAAATGACAATCTGAGAAGGAAAAATCACTGGTTGAACTACACATAACCTGTGATGATGGGTCATTAGTTGGTTTCAAGGGCTCACAGGCCAAACATGTTTGGAACTGCTGCTGTACAGAGAATTGACCTTATCAGGTGTGTTTGCTCTACTTTTACAGTATTTGTGAGGACCATTTTGAGTGTTAACCCTTGAAGTTTTGTCTGGCCTCACTTCTTCAAAGTCTGGGGGTTTCGACTTTGTATTAAGCTTAGGGTTACAATTAGGTTAAGGGTTGGGGTTAGGTGTGTAGTTAAGGTTAAGGTTACCATTAGTGGCATTACATTGGTCAGTGATGGTCCTCACATGTATAGAAGTACCAAATTGCGTGTCAGTGTATTTGTTTGTATTGCAGCTATTTGGTTTTCTAGTCACACTTTGGATTAATGCTGAGAACAGAACTGTTCACTGTGTGTAACACACAGTAGAAAAACATGTGTGTGTGTGTGTGTGTGTGTGTGTGTGTGTGTGACTGTATGCACAGTTTTTTGTATCCAGCCACAGTTAGGAAATAGTATTTGTTTGGGGATTATTAAGACTCCATTTTTATACACCAGTAAGTCAAGAGTGTGAACATGGAGTGTGTGTTTGGTGGAAGGTGAGTCTTTGTATAACCATGCCTGCTCATACTGGGATTATGTTGTGTGAATGTGTTCTGAAATGCTAATTTAGTACTGCTGAAGCAGAATTTGTTGTGATATGAAATGCTAATACTGCATAAGTGGCAGGCTGGTATGGGACTGTATGCACAATTATTTGCATATTTCTGTGTGTGTGTCTGTTTGTCTGTCTGGTATGGAAATATAGCTGTGTCAGATAAAGTGCGAGACGGTTAGCAACATGTTCACCTGTGCCATGTTAAATGTCATTTACTGTAGATTAGAGAGAGTGTGTGTGTGTGTGTGGGCTAGATGGGGGTCAGAGCCCATGAAGGGGCCGACTGCAGGTATTCATGAATATTTTAATATTTTAGTCTCATCTCACATTGCCTTTTGTTAAGCACCCATCTCACCACCTGCCACTCACAGTGGAAAGAAGGAGGAAGAGAGAGGACGAAGGAAAGCTAATGTCACCCTGAAAATGAACAGTGAAGGGGAGGAAAGAGAGAGAGAGAGGAGGAGAAAAGATGGAGAAAAAGGAGGGACAGAGAGAGAGAGATAAGAGAGAATGAAAACTCCCATGTTCATTACCCCTGCCACAAACAAAAAGAGAGGAAGGTGCACCCTTCTCACCTTTGTTCCCAGGGAGATAAAGAAAATGAGAGGGGTTGGGGGGGCAAGAGCCAAAGTACCTGCGTAACCACCACTATCACTTACAAGGGAAAAAAGAGTGAGAGAGAAGAGAGGAGGGAGAGTGAAAGCACCAGTGCTGACAAGGCAAAGGTGAGGCTGGGGGGGGTGGGGGGAATGGAGAAGGCACCTGCTGCATCACTGCTGGTGTTTGTTGGGTCGCAGAAAAGAAAGAGGAAAAGACAGGAGAGGAAATTACAGGAGATATTAGGCAGAAAAATGAAGGAAAGGACTGGTTGATGGGTGAGGGAGTGTAAGATGAGACAGAGAGGAAGGTGCTTTCCAAGACCAGGATGTGTGTCTGGGATTAATTTTGAGTTTTAAGGGAAGACTGTGTTTTTTTAAAAAGATTAAAAAGATCCAAATTAGTCATCTTTAGTCTTCAAACAACATGTGGAGAGAGAGGAAGTGACAGTGACAATTAACACCCATCAAAGAAGGTATATACGCACTCTCTCTCACAGCTTTCCATCACTATTTCTGACGATGTGCCATTCACTGTGTTTATTTCCTGTCTTTTACCTTAACCCTAATCTGCAACTCTGAAATGCTAGCTTTTTATAAACTTGATGTCCTTCATTTTAGAGGATTTTTCTTATCGTTCTCTCTTTATCAGCACGTTTGATGCGAGGACAGAGCACTGACCTTTCCTCATTTCCTTTTTTAAACTGTCAGTCAGTCACAAAAGAGCTAAATGTTACATTTGACTGAACTGAATGTTTTTAGCAAGATTGCTGAGACTCTAAAGTGCATCATGAGCTTACACATGCTGAATTATTTGCTATTAGCTTAAACCACAGCACAAAATAGCATGCGTTGTAGACAGTCTGAATTTGATACAAGGTTTTTAATAACTACTCCCTGGGTTAAACTTCCCTTTGAATGTGCGTATACATCACGTCAGCATGCTAACATGCTCAGTGACAATGCGAGCAGGTCATATTTATCATGTTGCGCAAATCTATCTAGTAAATGTTGAGATATTAATAATAGAAGAATAAGAATAACTGGATAACTGAAAACTGCAGTCAGGGGTTCACCAAAGTCAGTGCTGAATGCATGTTGCATGAATGTCTGGACCAAAGTGGTGAACTGATCGACCTACATTACCATCCCTAGAGCCATGCCGAAACTGTCATTGAAATTCAGTGCATATTTGTATTGCAGTGTGTATGAACTGTTCCTGCAGTTCACTGTGTGTATGATGAAAGAGGCACACTGTAAACTATAAACATGTTTGCTACAAGTGTGAGTATGTCAATTGTGAAATAGCCACACTTATTTCTGCCATCAGGCTCCCGGATTGGTGATGTCACGTGAACGACTGCCCCTCATTGGTTCATCTGGGAGTAAAACAACAGGTGATCCACTCATGACTCACTCACCTCTCCATTTACAGAAGCTATTATGCTGCAGGAGCAGGGAGTATGCACAAACATGTTTTGGAGACACTTGATTATCAGTTAATGGCTATCATTTTATTATTATACCTAACCTAACATAACCTAATGATTGGGAGTCACTCAAGTTTTCAACATTTTCAAATCCTACAAATAGGGGCTTTAACGTAACATAAATCAGATTTCTTAAACAAATGAAAATAGGAAGTAGTGATTATACCTGTTGAACAGCAGGGCAATTACTGATGGTTTTCACACTTTGCATGAAATCAGTTTTCATAATGATATCCAGATTATTCACACTCTGTGGTCCTTGAGACAATATTGCTAAATGCACACCAGTTTAAAAAAATGTAGTGATTTATTTGTGGAAAATATTTAATTGACACCATCTTTCACTATAATGGCCCTGCACGAAAAAAAAGCCTTAATAACTTTTAGTCTTCTCTTATTTGCTGTTGTTGGCCTTTAAAGGTTCTTTGTGGAGTTTTCAGAAACTCCTTGTTATTACTGACACTGGTGGCCGCTAAGTAAACTGCAGTCAGCATCCTGTTGCTCGCGTGGTTGATATCCCACAATGAAATGTCACTGTCAAGTTTGAAATTGTTTCCAAAACTGCAGTTGATGCAGTCTGTTGATGCTTGTACCATTTCCTGTTAGCATAAAAACTACAAATTCCTCATATACTTACTGCCATAGTGCGCTGTGAACTACACAGTGTATAATTTATAGTAGTAGTAGGCCTAGTATATATAATGGATTTGGGATACAGCACTGATGTTATATTACATTGTTTCGGGGTGATAAGTCATTCAATTTTAAAAATCCTACTTGAGACACAAAGTTGCTTTGTGCTGCTTTAAAATTGTCATCAGAAATGTAAAAAGTAAAAATGTAGGGATACAGTTTGTCTTGCTGAAGGACACTTCATCAGGACAGATGTTTGCTTACATGGTGTTTTAAGCCAGACCACAACAATTTATCTACCAACTACACTACCTTGTATCTTTTTATTTTTTCCTCCTATATCTCTTTCTTACCACAGCCAAACCACCTCTCTCCTCCCCGGCTCTCCAGCGTCCCCCTCAGGCTAATCACCGAAAACGCAGCCAGCAGCAAACATCATCACCCTCTTCCTCTCACCCTCATCCGGGGCCTTCTTCCATCCTCCTCTCAGACACCACCATGACGCCTTGGGGAGGCCTGGCTCTCTCTGAATCCTCCTTTACCTCAATCCCCCCACCTCCGCCTCCACCTCCACCCCCTCCTGCTACTCAGCCCACCCCGTCCACCCCTTATCATGGGAGACAGAACGAAGACGAAGAAGTTTCAAGTTCAAGTTTTAACTCTGAGGTTCCGTCTTCACCTGTTGTCGTCCCTCAGGACAGTGCAGGTCTGTCTGGAACAAGGGCCAGTTCACATCTAACAATGTAACAAAGCTAAAAGATAGTATTTTTTTAAAATAATTTCAAAAGTATTTTTACTTTTATTTGTTTTGATTTCTGTAAGTAAATTTTATACTGCCTCATAGACAAAAACAACACAAAAACAAAACAAAACAAAACATTCAACTGCGGTCACATCCTTCCAAGAGATGTTGTTTTTATTGATAGTTCATTGAGACTTGGATACAGCTCATTGATTTTTTTTCAACCTTTAGTTTTGAATGAAGTGTGTTCAGGTACACACAACGATAATCCATAACAATAAAAACACACCCTTTCAGATTTATTCAGAAGGATATGCACACGTATGATATAATCCATGACATGTAATTTCTTGGCTCTAAAATAACACTAATGTCACCTTGTCCAACAGGATAACATGAGCTGCACTCTAGCTAATGTTAAGGTAACCATTACCTAGCTAACAATCATATCTAGCTAACTGTTAGCTATAGCTAACTAATCTTAGTTAGGTAGCATTAGATAGGCCTAATGTTAAAATATTTAGTTTTCATAATTAATGCTAAATGGGTGCTTGAATGTTAACTGACAAACCCAGTATTACCATGTGCAACACAATAACTTTTAACTGCACTTTCCCTGACTGGGAAATGTTACGATAACATTAGCAGTAGCTAACTTAGCTAGATTGGTTTTCACAGACATTTATAACAGGAAAAGTAGTTGTGTAAATAATGAAATTAATGAGGGCTGAATTCCATTTAGCTGCTTCAACTGCTTCAGGTCCTGGTATTGTGCATGCTGACTCACTGCCACACTGTCATGACTTAGTGGGAAACTTGAATTGAACGAGCCGTTAATGATAGTTAGTTAGTTACAGGACCCAGTAACTATAACACTTAACTTACTAAGATATTATTTACACCCATGCTTTTCTTCCTACAATATGTCAAACTGTCTCCAGTGAAAGAGGTATGTTAAGAACCAAAAAACATATACAAAATATACAAAAATGTTTTCAGCAGAGTGAGGGAGGTGTTTATTAAGCGCAATCTCCATGATTGCTCAGTCCTGAGAGGAGGTCTAATCAGGCAAGTGAAAACACCTGAGTGGGTTGGCCATGGGTGTAGGCCTTTTAGGTCCTGCTAAAGTAGCTTTATCTTTCATTAAGTGTAAAATTACATTTTTAGGATTTTGATGAACACAGGACCTGTCCATTTTCATAGTTTTGTGGTAATGTCTGTATGTAGCAATATATGTAGGCTAACAACTGTCTGTTGACAGTGTAAGTTCATTCTTGGAAACAGAAGTTTGGCAAAAAAAAAAGAAAAAGAAAAAGAAATCTATATTCCTAACCAAAACATTTTCTTTCACTTCGTCCACCCCTCTCTGTCTCTGCAGGTGGAGGGGGTAGAGGATTGCGGGCGAGGCGGAGGGTGTTACCCCAGCGTCGGGTGCCTCGTCCTCCCCGTCTCCCACCGCTGCATCCCGTCACTAACCTCAGTTTCTCTCGGAGCTTCACCTTCTCTTTCTTCGAGCTGCCGCTGCACCAGTCGCCTCGCTGCCGTGCCGAACGCATCAGAAACCTCATGCTGCTTTTGAGACAGATACACTTCTGAAGGATCAGTGCTGCGTGGACAGTTAATTCTTGTATTTTCCTATTCCTAGGAATAGGAATATATTTACTGTGAACAAATGAAACTGCTTTGGTATCTCGTTAGATCACTGCGTATCATGTTTTGAAATACTGCATTTTGGGTTTGAACTTTTGAACATATTAAACTAACTGTATTTGCCTAAAAGTAAATATCCCCTCTATATAACCTGAAGTTGCTGACTTTGTAAGTCAAAAGAGTTTGACATTTTTTCTTGAATTTTATGTTGATACAGTTTCTGTAGAGGGCATGCTTTACTTTTAATGACCTAAACTGGTGTTTCCTATTTTTAACAATCCAGCTGTGTATAATCCTGGACTTTAATTTTTTAACAATTTTTAATTTTTAACAAGATGTTGGAGATTTTTCACATATCATTCCAATTTCTTATTGCAGTGAGATTAAAAAGACAATAAAACAACAGTGGAAATAAAGCATAACCCTTTTCTCTATTTTCTATTTCTATGTAGGCCTACATGTGCCTCTCATTCTTTGTTTCCCCCGTGTCAGTCTTTCAATTAATTTCACATTTTCTCAGTTGGAATGGCTCTCAAGAATTATCCATTGTGCAGAGTGGGATGCATTAAAATAGATGATAGAAAATATTTCTCTTTCTCATTTGCTCTCTTTCTCTCTCGCTCGCTCTCACTTTCTCTCTGTCTCCCTCTTTTACACACACACACACACACACACACACACACACTCAAACACATTCAGACCACGAGTCTCTGAAAGCTGGGCTGTAATAATAGAAGCATTCAGACGTACTGAATGGGTGCGTGAAGGGGAGGAGAAAAGGGGCTGTAAACTGGCTGTAATGTGCAGAGGTCAAGGCTGTTCTCTACCTTCCCCGACTCACGTGTGAGAGTTTGTGGAGCTGTGTGTGTGTGTGTGTGTGTGTATTTTCCTCATATATGCATGCTGTCGCACATGGGAACTTTTTGTACTCAAAGCTTCATGCTGATACAGATTCAGTCAGCCCTTCTCTCTCACTGCTTTGGTTTGTTTTGGTTATCTACAGTTGCTACTACTCGTCTTCTTCTTTGTCATGTAACTTTACACACATTTTACACACACAAAGAAAAGTGCATGAGACACAATAAACACTCACAGAACAAAGTGAAACTTGACTGTACTGCCAGTAATCTTTGACATTGGTTTCAGATGGACAGCGTTGAGCGAAATGGCCTTACTCACTACAGGCAGCCTTATCTCCCCGTTGCCCTGGACGAAGCACAGCTGGACGTCCTTGGGGAGAGGTTAGAAAAGAAGTCCCTGTCATTTTTGGATTGGGTGAAAGCACAATGTTGGTGAGTCAAAGGGTAGGTTTGGTTTTTGGCCTGTCAGTTTGGGCCCTCAGCCAGTTTTTAGGGCTAACACATGATTAAGGCCCTTTATCTGAATCTCTACGGCCTTAAACCCTGTGTGTATGTGTGTGTGTGTGTGTGTGTGTGTGTGTTCCTCCAGGTGTTCTGGTCCCAGGTTGAAGAGCTTCCTGCTGGGCTTTTTTCCTGTCCTGTCATGGCTGCCTCGCTACTCCATCAGAGAAAACACCATTGGAGACCTGGTGTCTGGAGTCAGTGTCGGGATCATGCAGCTGCCACAGGGTGAGGATGCAGCAACAGATGATCATAATCAATCACATAAAGAGTCTTGATAGGTTTTAGACAACTACAAGCTGCCGCAATAACTTCACACACCTTTCCGAAGGTGTTACACTTGACCTCTTTTTTATCATAGCTCCACATAAATTGGTCTGTTGATGATGTTTGAAGACACATCTTGATTTTGTTTTGACTTTAACCTGTAATTTTAAATCTCTCTGAGATTTGTACTATGATTTCCAAGAGAAACCTGGTCAATAATCAACCATATAAAACGATAACATGGTCCTTTGCAGTGTATTTTCTAGCTTTAAGGCAAAAACATGAAAACTAAACATGGACGCTTTTTTACTCAACTATTGTTTCCAGGATCGTAACAGCTATGACTGCAGGGTAGAAGGGTGCAAGTTGATATACATATATGAAAGTGTACCACTGCATAAATTCATGCACATGAGGTAGCAACTCCAGCTACAAATATGATATTTGGCAGTGTCTGGTCCCTGGTAGGAAGAGAATGTTTCATGAGGGCAGAGACCCCAAAACCCTGTAAAAAACCCCTTTTCATGCATAGTCACCAGTCTGAAAATAAAGTGGCTTTAGGAAATTTCTGAACAGTTGAGTTTTTAATGAGAAAGGGTTTTCCTTTGCTTTTAGTAATACGCACTTGCTGTTCATTCAAGGCACACCTTTCACCTCCACCTGTCTCCTTCTTTCCCAGGTATGGCCAACGCCATGTTGGTGGGAGTTCCTCCAGTGTTTGGTCTTTACACCTCTCTCTATCCTTTGGTCATCTACTTCATCTTCGGCACTTCCAGACACCTCTCCATCGGTGACTGTCAACCGTTATTTTTTCTGAAAGGACATCCATATCTCTGCCTGATGCTGGTCTTCCACAATTTAAGTGCCTTGCTCATGAGCACCTCTGAAAATGTGTAACTGAAAAATATTTAATATTGGCACAAAATATCTTTAACAAACTTAAGAAAAACACAACCTGGTCAAATTCTAGTTGTATAAAAATCTTACAGTAGTTCTGATCTTACAGTTTAATCAAAGGTGCAATATAATGTAGTACTAGTACTAGTACAGTATAAATCCATATGAGTACCAAGTACTCTTGAACCTAACACTATAGCAGTGAGTTAAGTAGTTCTGAGGTTTGTGTGTCTGTTTATGTGTGACAGGTACTTTTGCCCCCCTGGCCATCATGATTGGGTCTGTGACAGCCAATGTGGAGTCGCTTAGCAACGGTGTTGAAGAGAGTCAGATTGATGTGGAAGTAGCGAAAGTGAACATGGCTGTACAACTCACCTTCCTCTGTGGCCTCATACAGGTACACACACACACGCACACACACACATTAAACAATACATTGACAAACAGTATGCACAGGCTCACACTCACCATTATGGATACAAGCAGGGGAAAAGAGAATTTCCCTGCAGACAACCACTAAAGTATCACATTTGTTTTAATCATTTAATCTATTGTTGTGCATACACAACCTACTGTTAAAGGAAACATCTGTCCCAAAGCATTAAAACTGAAAATTGCATTTGGTAATGTAACTTAAATTCCTGAGTTTATTCCTCTGGAATGTGTGGGAGGTTCACGCTATTCCACCACTACCCAACCTGCTCCGTGCAGATTTCCCTAACCAACCTGTAGCTGTCACCAGTGCACTGACGTTGACAAGATCCCTCACTGGGTTCCCACATTGCAGCTAATGTGGAGTTTGCTGGCAGAATGTTTTTCAGGGATGTAAAATATCAATTTTCATGTTTGGTGTGACTCTCTCAGAATCAAAGAGCCAGCATTTTGTACAGATATTCAAGGCATATAGCACATTTCAAACACAGAGGCAATTCAAGTGCTTTACATGGGCAAAGAAGCATTAGAATGACATTCAAAACAATAAGAATAAAATCAATTAAGATAGAATAAATGAAATTTTAAAATGAGATAAAATCAAATAAAATACATAAAATCCAAAAACA
Organism: Macquaria ambigua; assembly: GCA_008360985.2. Lineage (NCBI taxonomy): Eukaryota > Metazoa > Chordata > Actinopteri > Centrarchiformes > Percichthyidae > Macquaria > Macquaria ambigua. Next base: position 42,225 of record VMKM01001499.1, on the reverse strand, counting down.
AATACAGTTACAGTGCAGTAATAACTTGTAAGTTGGCAATGCAACAAAGAAAATAAAAGTGCATTAGAGAAACCAATCAAGCAAAGACACAGGAGAACAGCAGAGTTTTTTATTTAGATTTGAAAGTGGCTAAAGTTGGGGCGCATTTGAGATCATCAGGAAGTTGGTTCCATATGTGAGCAGCATCGCAGCTAAAAGCAGCTTCATCCTGTTTGGTTCTGACTCGAGGTTCTACCAGCTGACTGCTTCCTAAAGATCTACGGGCCCTACTGGGTTTATATTCTTCAAGGAGATCAGAGATGTACTGAGCGATTTATATACTAGCAGTAGCACATTGATATCTATTCTATAACAGGAAGCCAGTGTAAAGATTTAAGAACAGGAGCAATGTGCTCAGTTCTCTTGGTTCTCGTTAGAACTCTGGCAGCAGCATTCTGAATGAGCTGGGAGGACAAGACAAGACGCTGTTACAATAGTCCACACTGCTGGAAATCAAGGCATGAATGAGTTTCTCTAAATCTTCAACAATTATATAGGGAGACAGAAGAGCTTTAAAGAAAAATCAAAATTAAAGCTGTGTGTGTGTGTGTGTGTGTGTGTGTGTGTGTGTGTGTGTGTGTGTGTGTGTGTGTGTGTGTGTGTGTTCCCTCAGCTCCTACTGTACCTGCTGCGTGGAGATGGTGTGTGTCGCTGGCTGTCTGATTCTGTAGTCAGAGGCTACACCACAGCAGCAGGTCTGCACGTGATCATCCTGCAGCTGCCACTGATGACTGGAATACCTGCACAGAGACACACTGGACTGCTGGCTTCAGCTTGGGTCAGCTGAGAGACACAAACACACACTCAGTCATGTTGGCAAGCTTCAACGCTGCTGAAGTATCCTTGGGCAAGAAGCCATACAAGCTCCTGTAGTGCTGTTATGTGGCTGATCTCTCTGACTTCCTCTGCATGGACAGGATTTCAAGGTGTAGGCTGGGTTTGGAAAGTGCCAGGGTTGCTTATCAGCTGTTTGCAGGTGGTTTTCTTCCAGCTTCACTAGACCATAACTTCCAATATGCACTGGAACAGTTCACACCTGAAAATCACACCTCCAGGTCTAAGGGTGTAGGTCTTCCCCTGAAATAAAAAGCTTTCCCTGAAGATGTTCCAGACATGGGGGAGATGATCACAGAGCACTAGTAGATGATTCTTTTTAAAGATATGGTAGTTGAGATTTAAGTTACTAAAGTTACCTGTACCTATATTTTTGGTTTTTAAAGAACATACAAAATGTTTGATACTGTGTGTGTGTGTGTGTGTGTGTGTCCTCTCCCAGACTTTAAAGGATGTTCTGCATGGAGTGACCAGTGCTGTACCAGGAGCTGTGTCAGTCTGCGTGGTTTCCATGGTGATCCTCATTGGAGGCAAGATGCTGAATGAGCGCTTTAAGAACAAGCTGCCTGTCGCTATACCGTGGGAACTTATACTGGTGAGGGATACTCACACACACACACACACACACACACACACACACACACACACACACACACACACACACTCAGTAGACTCATTCCCATAAGATGCACCCAGATGGACAGATGCCACAGTGATGAATTGATGAATGACTCATAATTATATAAAAGTCTGTTTTTATCTCTAAAACCACAAATCCCCACATAGAATAAATATCTGCACCTGTCCACCCATTAACCATCATTCTGTCTTCTGGTGGTGTTTTTTTTAAATGTAATATTATATTTTCTTTTTCTTTTTTTATTTTAGTTACTGTAAGGATTTCAGAGAAATTCACTGTAGATTATTGTAACTAAAACCCCAAATGTAGACATAATTGTGCAAAAGTCACTACAAAAACTGACAACATTTTTAGCTTGTTAAAGAAGTTTGACAGAAATTTCATGACTTTTACTTTGTCAAAAAGTGTGTTTTAATAGTAATCTGATGGTGTAAACAACATGCATGAATAAATCAATTACCTATAAAATCATAGCAAGATTTTTAATGCTATGTAGAGGTGTGGTAAACGGAGATGCCAAATAATAGAAACACAACCTGAAAAAAAGAGGAGGCAGAGAGGAACAGCAGTTTCAAGGCAAAACAGATACACTGTTGGTACATAACATGATACTAAACCAAACTCTAACACCAACGAACTGGAGACATGTGATGGGTCATCTTTGAACCTTTTCTATATCCATGATCTGCTCAGTTATGTTACATTACAATATGGCCATGGCTGTGAAAAGCTAGCTATATCAGTGGATGGACAGCATCTGATTATGATAATGTGTGTGTTTGTGTACTTCCATATGCACATGCATGAGCAGACTGATCGATCTGACATTTAGATGTAGAATATTTTATATTGTTGTTTTCCAAACTGGGCATTCTGGGCAGAAAATGTCACGTCCATTGTTTTTCTCCCACAGATTGTCCTGGGCACCATCCTGTCAGTGCAGATGGATCTGGCTGGACAGCACAGAGTCCAGGTGGTGGGACACATACCCAGTGGGTCAGTAGAACTGTGTCATTCTCTGTTTTGTGTGTGCTTGTCATTCAGTTTGCTGTTTTTTTGAATATATTTTCTAGACTACTGTGTTGATTTTTACTTTGTTGAATACTTCAAGCAATATGAATTTTAGATGAATTTTATTTTAGAGTGAAGCTTTTTTTTTTCTTATAGGCAAGTGTTTTATTGTAACTGTATTGTGACACAGTGCTGCTTTTAAAGGAATACTTCAGTTCAAAGCCTTTTAATAAATCATTAATCACTGGAATGAAAAAGAATAAATTATCCAAAGAAAATGTTTTTGTTTTTTATATTCTTTTTATTGATTTTGATTTTCCAAAAGAAGATAACAACAACAAATCAGTACCATATACAGAGTATTTGCATAATTGGTCCAGGAAACCACACACAGCATTTATCTTTAGTCACCAGAGCCCAGAAGTATTAAACAACGGTGTTGTACATGAACAAAACAATCCCCCAGCTAAGTCAATTATCGTCATGCCAAACTGCACTTAATTAATAGAAGAATCAGTGGTTTCTCCCATTTTCTTACAAGATGAGTTCTCCCACTCTAAAGTGACAACATCAGATACCAGAGATTTCCACAACTGAACAGGAGGAGAATAAAAATGTTATTTTATTGTATTACTACCTGCACACTGTCTTTACCAATATGTTGTATATACAGTACATACTGTATATATAATGGCAAACCAATATATCTATAATAATAATATATTTAAATATTTAAAGCTCTATGAGTCATTTCTCTTAATCTTTCTGACACTCGAACCTCCTTCTAACCTTCCACTCTTCATACTTCTGTTCTCATCATAGAAAATAAGCCAGTTAGCTTTATGGGGTTATCCTTGATAGCTTTAAGAGAATGTGGTGTGTGTGTGTGTGTGTATGTGTGTGTGTGTGTGTGATGAGAAAGTCATGGGGTGACTCAGCTTAAACTGGTCATAATTCTATGTACATAGTACTGTATATTTCATTTATTTTCTTTGAATAATCAATTAGTCATTCAGTTGATCAACCTGTCATCTCCTCCCCTCCTCTTCCTCCTCTTCTCTAGCCTGTCTTCCCCAGTCCTTCCCTCTCTCTCTCAGGCCAGAGAGCTGTTCATTCCCGCTCTGTCCGTGGCTCTGGTTGGCTACAGTTTCCTCTCAGCCATGGGCTCAGCGTTTGCCCACAAACACAGCTATCGTGTGGACACCAGACAGGTACATTCACAGCAGTTTTAACTCGTATTTCAACTGAGATTGAGCCTTTGTTGTAGGGTCTGCTCTTTGAACGGCAACAAACGGTAGACATAAAGTGCATATTATGTACAGGTGCATAATCATTAAAGATGTTAGGTTATTTAAGTGAAGTACAAACTGCAAGAAAACAAAGAAAAATCTAATCATGTGATCATGGATTTAGAAAATGTGTGGAGAAACTGGTTAAAGTTGGGTTTAGACTTGAAGAAAAGCTTCCTTTCACACCGGAAGAATTGGTCTTTCAGTACGAGGACATTTCAGCTGCAAAAGCTATAGGAGCAAGGCAGCATTAACATTACAGTATTTCACAGATATTTCCTCTTCACTAAACACTAAACATTGCTCCGGGTACCTCACTCGTGTCTTATTAAACTATGACTTCACTGTGTCAACAAAAGGTTACTGTAACTCAAGGGAATGAAAAGATGATCTGCATCTGTGTTATTGTAGTTGTTATTGATTGCCAATAGAGGTTAACATAAATGAGAACATAATATTTAAAAAGCCTGGAAAAAAATGCAGTTAAATAAAAATGAGGCAGGACCACAGCTCCATTGGAAATTCCTGTCATTGGCTTAATGAGCAACTCAACAACGACATCATCTTAAATCTGTAAACTTCTCACTATAATGTGTAGCTTAGACCATGGCTGTTTAACCCTTTCAAACCCTGGAATAATAATAATACCCTGGAGTACACTTACCAGCTGTATCCCTGAGATCTGCTGCAGCCTCAGTGCATACTTTTCCAAATGCTGTTGCCTGTCTCCGCTTCAGGAACTGCTGGCTCTGGGTTTGTGTAACGCCATTGGAGGAATGTGCCAGTGCTTTGCCGTCAGCTGCTCCTTCTCTCGTAGTATGGTCCAGGACAGTATTGGTGTCAAATCACAGGTACTGTATTCTATTCTAAAAGGCATAAAAACCCCAACCCACCTTTGGCACTGTGTTAATGACTGCATAAGGAAGCGATTAATTAGCACACTTGCTATTGTCTGTTTTCCTTTACTTATTATCCTGCCCTGTTTTAATCTCATGTCTTAGATGGCAGGTTTGGTATCAGCTCTGATGATTCTAACCATCCTGTTGAAGATCGGTCACCTCTTTGAACAGCTGCCAAAGGTAAAGTGCATATGAGATAACAAATATTATTTATTTATGTTCATCATATAAGTTGTTATTCAAGGGTTCAAATCATCAGAATCTCACCTATGACAATTTTCTTTTCTTTTTTTCTGAGGGCTCCCAAAGACAAGAACAATAGAGAATAATCTTTAAAGTGTTTTATGTCGTTAATTTGTAAAAGACTTGGTGGACAATGATTTCTAAAGTCATATATCTACAAGCCATGCAGTGAGAGCCAGTACCATCACTGGGCCCCTAAAAGGTTAATGTCCCACAATGCACAACAGAGAAAACAAAACAATCTACAGAAGAGATTGATTGTGGTGCCAATGCTTTTGTAACAGGAACAAATGCCCAAAAATCCATAAATTAAGTTTTATAACTAGGTTCGGGAACAAAGACCACGCCTCAGACACATCCCATTTCTGCACAAAAGTGCACACTTTATCCGTTCCCTTCCCCTTTGACTCAGTTTTCACATGACCTGTGACAGTCTTCAGAAACAAAGCGCTTACCTTAAACTATGTTCCATCCCTTCATCCCTCATCCCTCCCTCCCTAGTCCATTGTTTCTCTATCATCTTGGCTCTCCTCCATCCATACTATGCAATAAACTAAATTTACAAGTTCAAAATCTATATTTTTATTGGCGTCGTCTTTGTTAGGGAAACCACAATTAAGAATTACAGAGCATATCAGTGAAGATGTTTTAAGAAAATGTCAAGTCATGCTCCATCTGGATGAGACTCACTGTCAGGATGATTCACATGTCTTAGCCAGCATTCAGTAATGCCTTGCTGTGTGTTCCAGGCAGTGTTGGCAGTGATCATTGTGGTGAACCTGCAGGGGATACTGGCTCAGTTCAAAGATGTGTGTGTGCTCTGGAAGTCTGACAGATTAGACGTGGTGGGCTACACACACACACACACACACACACACACACACACACACACACACACACACACACTCATCAAAATGTAGTTTATCATTATTCAAGCTCATAGCATAGAACCGTGGTTACAAACGGTACAGATTCTCCTCTCATAACAGACTTTTCCTCTCTCCTCCCTCCTTTCCTTCAGCTGGTGTGGGTAACCTCAATGGTTTCCACGCTGATCTTTAACCTGGACCTGGGTCTGGCTGTGGCTGTCGTCTTCTCTCTGCTCACACTCATCTACAGGACACAACAGTCAGTAAATATCATTTAACAGATGCTACATGGAGCATTTTACATCATTTCGAGACATCCGTATTATCACCATAATCAAATAAGACAAAGAAGATTGGCAGCCTCTACCAGCATTTACATTACATTTGACATCTTTTGGGTTTAATTTCACAGGAAATGTCAGCTCTAACATTACACAAATCCACATGTACCCTTCAATTATCCACCCGTCAACTACACTAATCTGATTATGTTTATTTGTTTGGAAATCTGCACCTGTTGAATAATATCATTATTTCTCAGTTATTGCTACTAACAGAGATGTCCCATTTGCAAACTAACTGGTTATACAGATACTGTTATTGTTGGTGCAAAAAAGCAACAACACAGAAATAGAAAGGGAAAATAGGCCAGTTTTAAATCAGCAATCATTTACTGTTTGACCAATGTGGCCTACAACTATCTGTTAAAACTATTCCTACAAAAATTAAATTAACCATTGCATTGATATTTTTATTTAATCCAAAAGACCGGGTAGCAAGTAATTGTTTATGACCTGACATACTCAGGTCAAGATAACCTTTACATTACTACTGTACAACATGAAGAAGAGTTGCTTTATGGCACACATGAGGAGCATTGTACTTGAAGGCACGCATTTTTACAGTAGTACTGTAAATGATATGACATTTCTTGTTTTGTGAAGCTAAACAGAAAAAAGAAGCAATGATCTTTGCTGTGGGAAGCAAAGGGGCTCATGGGAAAATGCATCTTAATTTTGAGACACAATAGAGCTTAGTGCCATGATTATGGCTCAACTACGGTCTCATTTTCCAAAATAAACAGTAAGGTATCACAATTAATTTAACAATGGTTTAAGGGTGTATTAAAATCCTGCATATGGGATCTTTATTATTACTTTAATGAATAAACATTACTGTTTAATTATAATCATACTGTATATTTACTTATTTAAAGAGATTATCAGGTTAATATAGGAGTAAGAATGTTTTTTGTTTTGTTTTCTTTCATACATCTTGAAGATTTTGTATTTTCTTCCCTCCTCTCACTTGTCTCCCAGGCAGACTTGCACTCTCATTAATATTCCCCATTGTCTCTCTCCTGTCTTTCATCTTGTCCTCGTCTTCCAGCTCCTCCACTGTTGTTTTGGGTCGTATTCCTGGTACAGACTGTTTCAGAGATGTGGAACTCTACACTGAGGTAAGCTCAATCTGTCTCACATGTCTCACAACAATACTTTTTTTGAAAAACCTAAAACTGTTTGATTAAAAGTTTGTTGTTGCTCAAGGTAAAATGAGTAAAATTAAGGTAAACAAAAACACTACTAGGGGGAGTGCTAAGTGGAACAGCTTGATTTTTGACCCGAAAGAGAGACCAGACAAGAGTCCAAAAAAAGTGGTGTAAAGAGGCGACATAAAAAGGCATGTATTCTTTTTTACATTTGACCTTAGTCTTTTTTCCCCCTAGAGGCCTGGAGAACTTTGGTCGTGTTGACTGGATATGCAGCGTTTTTCTGTATTTGTTTTGGCTTTCTGCAGCACGATTTTTCATTTGCAGCACATTTCCGTTAATATATTAATATTGTTTCTGAAGCTGCAGCACGTTTCTCCTGATGGAAATGTTATGGGCCGTTGTAGCACGTTTGTCCTTGTCGGCCACCGTACATTGGCAATACAAAGTGATTAATACATATAAATCGCTATATAGTACCTTTAATACACCACATGCCATTTTGTCAAAACAAAAACAAAAATAAATCCTCGGCTGAAACCAGTCTGTGGGTTCTGTTTTTACCTACCACCTCACTATGAATTTCTCCTGTTTCCTGCCTAATAGAATAATTAGGAGGAAACACAAAAACATAAAAGAAAATTACTGCAGGGAAAAGTCCAAAGACCAAAGTCTGTCTGTCTAATTTAACAACATGATTATTCACCTGCAGTATGCCAAGGCTCAACCCTGTTGCTGCTTTACTGATTGGTAGAGATGAATCACACTGACCTTACATGACTCCTGATGATCTTGGCTGACTGCAGCCTGCATGTGGACTAGCATATCTAAAATGCCATAAAAGTGAAACACGGTCAATAATGAATTCTCCACAGCCTGTCTTGTATCTGCACATGAAACACATCCTTATTTCAACTGGATCACATATTAAACATAATAAACACAGCAAGCATGTGATGGGTAACAATGTGCAAGATGTAGATCAATGTCAATCTGAATAAATGCCAGTTTTTTTCACATGATGAAAAGGCATGTGAAGGTAGAAGTTGATCCTAAAGTTTATATTAAAACAGGTTTGGAAATGATTTTGAATTGACAAAGACATGCTGTACATAAGTTTTAAAAACAGGCCATTGAATGACTGCGTTCTCAATGTGTAAACTGACACCGAATAACCAAATTCTCCAGTGAAGGTAAGTCTTTTATAAACTTAATGAACCACTTTGACAGTACACCTGTCATGCAGCCAAAACACACTAAAAATAAATCCCTGGCTGAAAACTACCATCTGTCGCACATCAAAACACCAAACTGTCACCAAAGGCAATCTGTCTGGGCTCTGAGCATTAGTGAATTCCTGTCAACTTCTCACTCTCGGTTCCCTCGTCTTGATTCTCTCCTCAATCTGTTGCACTGGTGGCTGCTGCACAACTCCCCTCTGTGTACTTTGTCAAGTATCTATCATGCATTAGTGATGGTGTATGCAGTGACTTTCTTTGTAGAAGTTCCTCTTCATGAATTAATTCTGTACATATTCTCTTTTTTATGTTCTTTGATCCCACACTGTAGAGCCAGATCAGTTAACTAAAACAGAAGGTTTGTGCCTCCAACTGGTTTATTGTATGTTCAAAGAACATAAAACTTTGGGGCCAAATGCAGTAAATCATTTTTGGGTTTGCACCAATTAAATAGCATATACACCCTTAGTTAAAATAAAAATGGGTTAAGCAGTAGCTGTGATGTTAAAATATAAAGATTCAGCAAAATCAAGAGGATATTTTCCAAAGTTACAGTCTTCTTAGAGCAGACTTTTCACTATTCCACTCTCTTTTCTGAAATTGTAATCAATATGTCCAAATAAATTTGAAAAATATCTATGACCTTTTGGTTCAAGCCAAGACAAGGGAAATACAATCACAAGCAAAAGGAGTGTCACGACTCAGGAAACGCAGGGCAACAGGAATAGGACCCAAATCCAGGCAGATGAGGCAGCAGGATGATTTTGGTGATTTATTTGTAAAATGAGCTTACATTCAGCTACCCATAGGCAGACAGGTAGACAGGTAACAGGTAGACAACAGGCAGGCAGGAGCCCTCAGCCAGGAGGGACCACTCTGGAGGCCGGCAACGATGCTGGAGGTCAGGAAAGGCAGTTGGCACCAGAAGATTTGGCTGCTGTCTGGAATACAGGACCAGAGGCCGGCAGCTGGAGTGCAGAACTGGAGTTTGGCAGCTGGGAGACAGGCAGGTGAGCCGGTGGAGCCAGGGAAACAGGAGGCTGCTGAAGCTCAGCCACAGGAGGCTGCTGCAGCACAGGAACTGAGAACCGCAGCAAAGGAACCAATAACTACTGCAGCTCTGGCTCAGTGGATTGCTGCAGCTCAGGAACAGGGGACCACTGCACCTCAGGAACAGGGGACCACTGCACCTCAGGAACAGGGGACCACTGCAGCTCAGGAACAGGGGACCACTGCACCTCAGGAACAGGGGACCACTGCAGCTCAGGAACAGGCGACCACTGCAGCTCAGGAACAGGGGACCACTGCAGCTCAGGAACAGGGGACCACTGCACCTCGGGAACAGGGGACCACTGCAGCTCAGGAACAGGGGACCACTGCACCTCAGGAACAGGGGACCACTGACCCTCAGGAACAGGGGACCACTGCAGCTCAGCAAGAACAAGTGTCGGCCGGGCTGCCGAGTGGGGACCAGGCAGCGAAGAGGCCGAGATGCTGGGCAGCTGCCAATGACAGCGTTTTGTTGTAAAATTAGCTTACATGCAGGTACCGGTACGCAGACAGGCAGGCAGGTAGACAGGTAATTGGTAGACAAGCACTGGTAGCCAAGCAACAGGCAGGCAGGCAGGTTCTGGTACAGGGTCGGTAGACGGAAGCTCAAAAGCACAAACAGGTGAGCAGGTGAATGAGGAAGTATGGTGGAAAAGTCTGAGGGCATCTGGTGGACAGCTGTTGCAAAGTCTGACCTGTCCAGGGTGTTAGGGATAATGTTATATACTGCAGGTACTGTACAATGTTAAATGTATATACTATGTGTGTTTTTTTAACAGGCAAAGCAAGTTCCTGGGGTGACTATACTCTCCTGTTCCAGTCCTATTTACTTTGCCAACTCTGAACCGGTCTTCACAGAGATCAGACAGGTGCCAACACACACACACACATGCACACACACACACACGCACACACACACACACACACACAAACACACAGGGTAAAATGAATATGATTGGAAAGATGGAGAGAAAAAAAGAGAGGAGCGAGTGATTAGCATCAGTAAAAAAAAAAAACAAATGATTGATGATTGAGTGAAAGATTTCAAGATTGAAAGATGGGGTTATAATTGTAATTAGGATAATAAATGAATCCAGATGAGCAGCAGTCCCACAGTTCATCTTCTCCACATGTAGGGTACATTTCTTCCACATGAAGTACATCAGTATGTGGACACAAGATTCAGTGGCTGCACCTACGCTAGGCAATATACAAGGTGTGTGTATGCAGCTGGCATGTGTGTATGTCTGTCTTTGCGCTTTGATCCCCCTGGTTGGAATAGAAAAATTGCACAAGGATGTTTGAAGAAGTTCTCCAATTACACGGCAACTGATAAGTTATAAAGTAAATTTCCACGTGTAACTTTTACTCACCACATCCAGACAGTGAGTCGTGGTCAGAAGGAGAACCCAGCTAGTCCACACACCGCTACCTCTTCCTCCTCGTCCTTGTCCTCCTCAGCTCAGACATCGACACACACTCACTGCTTGGTTCTGGATCTCAGCTCGGTCAACTTCATGGACTCTGTGGCCATGACAACACTTTGTAAGGTGAGGTGTAAACTCATCTTCATTTTCATTTTGGCTAAATAAAAATCACCAAAACCATCTAATGAATAAAGAATTGATTTTCGTTCTTTACTTTTATTTTGGTGCATGGCACTCATTAGTGTGGTGATTCTGCACTAAACTGCCCAAAGATCATCTGTCAATCACACAGTGTGGGCGGTACTGTGGCATCTTTATCTGGAATCTTTTGATAAACTTTGAGTTTCTGCAGGTGGTGCTGTTTTCTTTGTCTCTCCAACAAAGACATCTGTCACTTCTCACACTGATGACCCAGTTTGTGTTCTCTATTATACATACCAGGAACTGAACATTCATAACCTCTCATGCAACAAATGATCTTTCCTAGGAAAGACATACTAAAAACTATGGAAGCCCTCTCTTCTAGGAAAAAAAGATGGAAGGTTATGCATCATAAAGATAACGAATACTTCTGGTCAAAGATTATTTGGCACTAGAAAATAACAAAGCAGATGTTTATTTATTTGTTGTGGTAGTTTATTGCTTCTTATATAGGCATTAAAGGCACTGCACTAAGCTGGTTTAAATCCTATTTATCAGATCGATATCAGTTTGTACATGTTAACAATGAATCCTCCAAGCAAAGTTAGTCACAGACTTCCACAAGGTTCTGTGCTTGGACCATTTCTATTCACCTTATATATGCTTCCTTTAGGCAATATTATTAGGAAGCACCCCATAAATTTTCATTGTTATGCAGATGATACCTAATTATATCTATCGATCAAGCCAGATGAAACCAATCAATTAGTTAAACTTCAAACATGCCTCAAGGACATAAAAACCTGGATGACCTGCAATCCTCTGTTAAACTCAGACAAAACTGAAGTTATTGTACTTGGCCCTAAACACCTCCGAAACACATTATCTAAAGATATAGTTTCTCTAGATGGCATTGCCCTGGCCTCCAGCGACACCGTAAGGAATCTCTGAGTTATCTTTGATCAGGATATGTCCTTTAACTCCCACATAAAACAAACTTCAAAGACTGCCTTTTTTCATTTACGTAACATTGAAATTAAAAATCAGGCACATCCTGTCTCAAAAAGATGCAGAAAAACTAGTCCATGCATTTGTTACGTCTAGGTTGTCTAGACCTGCTCTACATGAAAAAGTGCCCTGAGACAACTTTGTTATGATTTGGCGCTATATAAATAAAATTGAACTAAATATAGTACATGTGCAGATGCTAAAGATTTAAAGTTCTGATGTACATATTCTTTGTCCTCACACTGACTCCTTTCTGCTGATCAAAGACATTTCCAAGAAATTATTATTTATGATTTGACTAGACTGGATGTTTATTAATAGCATGTTAGATAATGAAAATATGATACACACCCTCTTATGGTAGCACTCATACGCCTCTACCAGTTGCACTTATATGACTTCGTTATCTCTTCTTCCACTTTGACCTTAATGATAAAAGATGAAGAAAATTAATTAATCAGTCTCACGGAGTCAACACATGCTTGAATATGACTGTATGTGTAAATAAAAGATTCTCATGATGAATAGTGTGTGTGTGTGTGTCGTTCATCAGGTTGTAGAAGACTTGAAAGTCCAGGATGTCAGTGTGTTTCTGGCAGCGTGCCCAGGTCAGCTCAATGTTTCATACTCAATTATCTCCTATTGAGTGACTCTCTCTCTCTCTCTCTCTCTCTCTCACACACACACACACACACACACACAGTTTCTCTATTATTGGGCTGTTTCCACAGGTCAGTTTCCCACCACCCCTTCCATACTGTATCTCTCCTTGAAACTTTTTTTCCTTTCTGAACTTAATGTAGCTACAGTAACTGTTTTTCCAAACGGAGTCTTATTTTTGTATTTAAAACCATCACACCAACACATCCGATCAGACAGGTTGATTGTAACCAAACTGTGTTTTCTAGTAGTTCACTACATACTAAACACTACTAAAATTAAAGCATAAAGTGTGCAATCCTGATGCTCTCTGTATGCCAACAGAGAGAGTTTTATCCCAGCTCCAGACTCAGGGTTGTATACCAGACAGCCTGCCCAGCTCCTGTCTCTTCCCAATGGTCCATCATGCTGTCCAGCGCTGCCTCAGCACCCTGCCAAGGCCTCAGGAGGTACGCATTCAATCAATCAATCAATCAAAAATTATTTATATACAACCTTTCAAACAAATCAAATACAATTCAAAGTGCTTTACCAGCGATTGACAAAACATAGGATGTTAAAAATGGATTTAGAGACTAACGCACACCAAAACAACCGAAAAAGCATAAAAGAATACAAGCAATAAAAATAGCCTAAAAATAAAATCATGAAATGCTACACAAAATAAATATATAATAGTAAAAAAGTAAAATGTTAACAAAATAAAATAGAATGAAATAAATAATAGTAATCAGCAATAAAATGTTGATAAAACAGAAATAGAACAAAATAAATAATAATGATGATAGTAAATAAAATAAGCATAAATAATAAAACCATAAAATTATAAAACACTACATAAAAGACAAACTAAATAGATGGTTTTTAGTTTATGTTTAAAAAGCTCAATATTTTCAGCTCCTCTCAGATCCTCTGGAAGGCTGTTCCAGCGGCTCGGAGCGTAATGGCTGAAAGCAGCATCACCAAATATTTTTGTTCTGCTTTGTGGAACAGCTAAAAGAGAAGAACCGGAGGATCTAAGGGGCCTTCAACTAAGGGGTTCATAAAGGAGAAGCATTTCTGAGAGGTAGTCTGGTGCAAGGCCATGTAGTGCCTTATAAACTAATAAAATAATTTTAAAATCAATACAAAAACTAACATGTAACCAGTGTAAATACTATAAACTAGGTGTAATATGTGCTCTCCTTTTGGTCGTAGTCAGCACTCGTGCAGCCAATTGTATTCTTGGGTAGACCAGAAAGGAGAGCATTACAATAGCCTAACCTGCTACTGCGTGCATCAGTCTCTCTGTGTTGCTCAGAGAGAGAAATGGCCTCACTTTGGAAATGCTGTTTGAAAAAAATGCTGTTTTGGTGACGCCCCGCACATGAGCCAAAAATCACTCTTAGATTTCTTGCTTCTTGGCTTGGGTTGAGTCCTAGTGTATTTAGCTTGGAGGCCAGTTTCTCTCTCTGAGCCTTTGAACCAATAATCAATAATTCTGTTTTATCCTGGTTGAGCTGTAAAAAAAATCTGTGACATCCAGGCCTTTATATCTAACATACAGTTAAAAAGTGAGTCAATCGGCCCGGTGTCATCAGGAGACACGGCCACATAGAGCTGAGTGTAATCAGCAAAGCTGTAGAAAGAGGTGGCGTGCCTCCTGATGACACTGCCCAGGGGTAACATGTACAAATTAAAAAGTAATGGTCCTAAAATGTATTGAAAATTGATTGTGGTACGCCACAGGTAACCTCATAATGTTTGGAGGAGTGGTCATCTATAGATACAAAAAAAAATTCTTCCGCAAAGATATGAGGTAGACCAGTTAAAAGCAGCTCCAGACAGGCCAACATGCTCACTTAATCTGTCTAAAAGAATCTGAGGGTCCACAGTATCAAAGGCAGCACTCAGGTCAAGCAGCACCAGGACTGAAGGCTTGTTGCTGTCAAGATTTATTCTGATATCGTTTACTACTTTTAGCAGGGCTGTCTCTGTGCTGTGATGTGTCCTAAAACCTGAATGAAACATTTCTAATTTAGTGTTTGAGTTTAAAAAGGTACTTAGGTACTTGCAGAAGTGGTCCAAGAGTTTTTCCAGTGTTTCTGGAGGCACGTTAAAGAGGAACTCCACCGATATTACAAATCAAACTCTGTTTACAGGTCTTGAGGAGTACTACTGCATGTGTGAAAAGAGTTGTATGAATCCTTATGTGGTTCATATACTGAGCTGCACAAAATCTAATAAATTGCCTCCAGTGATGTCACTTCAGCAGCAGTCGCGTTGCATTGTGGGTAATGTAGGCACCAGGTTTTGTGAAGGAAGAAAAGTCTGTGGAATAAAAAAGAAATCTCTGGTTCTGCTGCATCGATTTGGTCCTTTTTTAAACTTTTAATCGTGAGTCTGACAGTGTTATTAGAGTGCAATGCAAAACCAGTGGAGTTCTCTTTTTACATGACATCTTGTTGAATATGAAGTGTAAAATTTTATTTATACATTTAAACATTTATATTTTAATGTTTGTATAATTTGGTTTTATATCTTCTCAGGAAATCAACCCAGATGCAAGTAAATGTTGAACCTACAATGTGACTGCTGCTTTTGAATATAAATTACAGGTCAGTCAAGTCATCTCACAGTAACAAGAGGACAGAAAGTAAAATCCTGGGATGATAGTTAAGGTTTTAAGATGGCAGACAGAATAATCGCAGCTTCATTTTATTTTGAAAGAAAGCCATTAACACCTTTCAGAGTATGTATATGCCTACACTTGTCACACATTTCCAGACAATAAATGTAATTGTGTCCAACCATTAATTACCTCTCTGTCATGAAGTATTTGAGATTTGATTAAGACTGCCCAGCTGCGAATAAAATAAATTATTTCGATCCATTGCCCTTTGAATCTCCAGCCCAGCATGCAACGTGAGTCACCCCTAACCCCTAAACTCCTATAGCTATATACTGTAGATGGGACTTTGTTTTCATAATTGCGTCATAGTGGGTTGTCGCAGTGATGTTGGCAGCGAAGGACAGTTGGTCATCCAGTATCACACCCAGGTTCCTTGCAGTCCGAGCCAGGGGTGTGTGAACTTGTGTGATCCAAGTCTCAGTGAGGGCAAGGAAGTCCAGAGATCGCAAGGAGGTGGAGCCGGAGATGAACTCAGTCTTGCATGAAGCTGACTGGCAGTTCCACAGGCCCCCTGTGACAAAGTGTTGGGTATGTGTGGGGCTGGTGGGATAGATAAGATTAGAGAGGTAGCAGTGATATCGTGAGTGGGTGCATGGTCTATAGTATCTACGAGAAGAGTGGTGTACAGGGATAGAATATATACAAATATCAGATGAAAAGCAGGTATATAGACAAAGTCAAAACATAAAAGGACTCCTGGAAAAGACTGATGAGGCAGCCACTTCAAACAAGGAGGGACTTCTTAGAAACAAGTGCTGATTGTTCAGTTGGCTACAGAAGTGCTAACCACACGCCCTGTTAATAGGTGATACAATGAACCTGATTATGATGGCCTGGCAATAGAAACTCATTTCCACCTACAGCTCATCAAACAAACTACTCAGTCTGTCCTGTTCTGTGCTGCAGTGTGTGTGTTTTGGATTAAGTGACAATGACAGTGTTGGTTTATTGTAGGTGACAGTGAGAATGACAGAAAATATGTGTCTGCCACTCCTTCTGAATCTTTTTTATACAGTTTCTCTTACTTGTAGAGGAGTGTACATTGTGCCATTCAGGTCTAGAAAAGTAATTCCACTGATTCATGCTGAAAATGTATTAGATTATCTTTATCTAACTTTATTTATAATCAAAACATAACAAGTATATATAGTTTTCATATGCAGACACAGCATGAGACACAAGACAGCAGTTTGCAGAAGACTATCAAAAACCTAGACATAATAAAAATATGTATTCAATTGATTGAATACATATTTTTATTATGTCTAATGCGTACATTTATTTTGGTGCGCTTGGTTTTATTGAGGGCTTTTCACCAGAATGTGCCAGTAACATTCAAGCAATGTGTTCGCTACTTTTTTCTTACAATTACAATCCATGTTAAAACAAGCAGCGGCCACTGGTTGGTCAGTCCTTACAAGCTCATGCTGTGCAGCCAAATATTGCTAAAACTCACAGAACTTTATTTTAAATTCTAGAGGCGATCTCAAAGTTTCCAAAGGTCCCAAAACGGTCAGGCTGAAATTGTCTGAATGATTTAGCATACATGTAGAATATTTCCATCTGATGGACTGACGCAGCCATAAAAATATGGAGTCTGTGGTGAGTGAGTATGAGTGTGAGTATTTCGCTAAATGCAACATCATAGAGCAAGAATGAAGAGCTGCAATAACCTATTACAATATTGATACTGATACTGTCAGTTGGGGACAAGATGATTTTAACAATAATAAAACTACTAAACAGGAAATAAAAAGGGGAAAACTGTATGTTAAAGGGTTCATGTGTTAATGATCTTTGGGTATAACATGAATCAACAAACAAGGCCACAAACTAAGCAACAAATAAACAATCCTCCATTTGTGTCATATGTTAAGATGGACATTGTAGTTTCCTGCACATTGTATAGACTAATCAACCAGTGTGGTATATTATGAATTATTTCTTAAAATAATAGAGAAAATCATGCTCTTTCAATTTGTCTCAACTTTAAGGACTGAAACAAATGAAATTGTTTTAATGCATAGCTTTCATTTTGTTGGAAAGGTTGATCTTCAATGTGTTTTAAATGCCTTTTTTCCCGTTTCTTTTTTTGAATGTGTTTCAATGCTTTGCATGTATTCCTCCTTTCCTTAATCTTCTTCCTTCAGTGAATGCTCACTCTGTGTTGGTAACGTAACTGTGCTGCCATTTATGCCAGAAATCATGAAAACATTTAGATATCAAGAAACCATCTTGGTTAAGCAAATGTCAAATACACATAAAAAGATAATAATTTAATACACACAGCTTTTACACAGCTTTTTAAATTCATTGGCAAACATGTTTGAGTTACTGTATGACCTGGAAATTCAATATTACAGCTGAGTCATTATTGATAAGAGTAGTTTTCTGACTGATTAAATTAATATTACAGTCATAATTGATCCCTCCCTCTTATTGACCTCGCAACAGCCTAGTTATCTAGTACCAACCCTGTGTGTTGACTAAGGAAATGAACACAGAGGTCAAAGTTCATAAAAGTCCACTACTTACATCCTGCTGTGTTTAAATAAGCATGTCATCATGGAGGTTTTCTTTCACTGGCTGGGAAAACCGAACTGGCCTCCCACTAGTAGAAACACACAGAAACACACAATGCACAGCGGAAGCAAACAGCAGTAGCAAGATGGATCGCAGTGATTACCTGTGAGCTTTTCTGTTATTACATTCTGTTTATCCAAAAAACAAGCATGGACCAACTAAGATAAGAAGAAGAAGTAGAAGACTATTACCATAGTAGACCAGAGACCATTGTTGCCTTCTCCATCCTCTCTTTCCAACCTGTAGAATATGACACGCCCACTGATGTCGTCACGGTTCGCACTTCAGGTCAAGGAAAACCTGTCATTTTTTGGTTTCAGCAGGAGAAACCAACTTTCTCGGTTCTGAACCAATTTATTTTTGGTCGAAATGCTCCCAACGGTTCAAAATTAGATGTGCGAACCGGAACGGAACCTGTTCCATGTTGGTGGAAAAGGGGTACGGGTGTGGTCAGAAGTGTGCTCTCTTGCACCTGTAACCACACCCAATTGTGATGTCACAGGGTCCTGGACACCTGTGAGGTGTAAAGTTAAAACAAGATGTTAAGTTACTCTTTGGGTGACCTGACTTCACTGAGGTTGTTTGTCAGTCATTAAAGTGTCACAAATCAATCAGACTCTTAAGCATTTCCTGTTTTATTTCGACAAGTCCTGTGTGTGGTTTTCATTGTTCTATTTACTTCCTGTCTTTGTTCTTTTTCCCGCCAATTTTCCCCAGTCACCTGTGCCTCATTACCAATCAGCTCCCTGTGTATATATACCAGTCCTCTTCCCTTTGTCCTTTGCCAGATTGTCTTGTTCCCTAGTGTCAAGCTCTCCGGTGTATCTATGCTGTTTTTGATTCTTGACCTTTGCATGTTACCTTTGGTTTTCGCCTTTGCCCTCTGGCTTTGGTTGCCTGCCTCTTGTGTTTTGAACCTTGTGACCGGTTTTTGGACTCACCCTTGGCTACTCCCTGTCTGTACCTCTGCCCTGTTTATTGCTCTATCTGTGTATGACTTTGGATCGGCCAGTAAAGGACTCTCTTTGAATTTTACCTTCATCGCCTGTGTGGTTCCTGCGCTTGGGTCTTACTTCGTGTTTGGGCCGTCACACAAAGAGAGCTAGACTAAATTACACGTGCTTTGTGATACAGACCTCAGGAAGAGAATCATTAACTTTGGTTGGATTACACTGTTGACCCATTCAGAGTGACTACTAATGTGGCTTTAGTCATTGTCACTGTGTCAGTAAGAAAGCAGTGGAACAGACAGCTCAGCTGCTAATAAAACACCTTTAGCAGAGGATGGTTTCACTCCATTGACCTCTGGGTTATGGGCCCAGCACACTTCTGCTGCAGCACTCTGCTGTAAGCCACCCCAGATGGGACTCAAACCCACCACCCCTGGTTTAGGAGGCCAGTGCCTTATCCAAAATGGATCCAGAAGAACAGGGAAAAACTATAAAAAATCTGAAGATATCTTTAGTGTGCTCACTTTAGCCCAAAGATGGTACTTTAATACATCTCTGAAGTGAGCACACGAATGACTAGCACACTGGTACAAGTTGTGAAACTCTGTTGCTGACATCTACATATAAGTTGGCTTATATCCCAAATTCATAGGAGCGGAGAGTGACTGTATACATTTTTGAACAGGCATAATTTGTATGATGCAAAAGTACGTTCTACCACAAAGCGAGATTAGTGTGTAGCCAGCTATCTGTGGGCTTAACTCAAATCTTCATGTATCACACAAAGCTCACTTACTTTTACCTGGGGTAGATCAAAGCCTGACCACTGACCAATCACATCACTACAAAAAAACTGTGAATGTACAGCGAGTTCCACTACCAAGCAACAATATGGGAAGCACACAGTGTGTTAAAATGTCAGATAACATAATGGCCACTGAGGCCACTGTGATAGTTCCATAGTGAAAACAATGAAGAGATAAGGAAACATAATGATGAAGAGACACAGTAAAACTCTGTTAGAATAGAAATCTAGAGACAAAGACTGTGACATAGTGTCAAAAACAAAACAAAACTAGATATTTAAACTGGGGCTTGATTAACATTTTGTGATATACAATAATTTAGACTGCAAGACAATGGGTGGTGTGCTCACTTCAGGGATGTATTCAAGTACCATCTTTGAGCAAAAGATCTGCTCACCGGTTCAAGTTGTTGACCAGAACAAACTACATGTTGGTCTAAAGAGAGATGGAGTTGGAGTTGATGGAGTTTCTACATTAGAGCCATCTGGTTATGTCAAAATAATGCAGACGCTCTGGCTAATCAGAAAAGCATTATATATTATGGTAGAGTCAAACTACAGCACCTGCACTATTCATCAACGGTAAAAGGAAGTCCAGGGGTTTGACAGTTTCAGGGAGGAAAGAAAAAAGTCAAAAGTGTGAATAAGCAATGTGAAGATCACTAGACTGTAGATGAATCTATAAAACACTGTGTCTTTAAGAAAGCATTGTGTTTCCTCATTAACTCTCCTGTGGTGTAATCATAAATGAATAAGAACACCCCTGACTTGGCTGAAATGGCTGACTTATCTAATCACACACAGATACAAGATAAGACATAAAACACACAGATAAGACATCAAACTCTGTCTAGAGTAAAGAGTATCTAGATTTCTCCTCAGGGTCTCAAGGCACAGGAGTGGAGCCACAACACAGACAGAGACTGTCTCACAGAGAGGAGACAGAGATGAGAGAGGAAGAAATATATATATGCAGGGGTATTTCTTCTTGTCTGTTTGGTCAGAGAAATCCTCTCTGTTGTGGATTTTAAAGTAAAACCGTACCTTCATCTGTTGGCTGCAACAAAATAGTGTGACGACACCACTTGGAGCCACTTGGATCTAATGGAAAACTCTACAGCAGATTCAGTTTGAAGCCCGGAGACCAATGCAAACAGGGAGAATGAATTCTTCTTAAAGAGGGATGTGCCGTCTTATGATTGAAGGAACTTTTTGAAAAAAAAATCCAGTGCAAGATTTTCATTACAACCCTGACCAGAGATGAACTTGGATCTTTTTCCTCTGAACTGGAAACACTGACAAAAGACGTCAGTGTAGAAGACAGAACATTACTCCTCTGAAAACCTACGCTAAACTTGCATGGTTCATCTCAGGGCTTCAGTACGTTCTGGGCTTTTTGTAAAAGCAACATACAGAACAGACCAACGTTTGAAGTGTGAAATCTTTTCAACATAATTAAACATTTACTCTGATACAGCTGGAACACACAAGGTAATTATTATCAAAAGTTTCAAACTGTTGCTCCCATGTTGAGATAAACAGCTCAGTCCCAGAGGGATTTGAATTAGCATGAAGCACCAAGAATTGTATTTTTACAGCTGTTATTGTGCCAAAACAATATTTTGAATAACATCTTATGGATATGGTAAAATGTGATGCATTTGAGGAATTTTCTAACAAAATGGAAACACTGTTGAAAATATGATGGCAGCATTTTTGCAACAATGATTGAAAAGTATAAGGAATAGTTTATTTTGCCAAAACAAACCCAGCATTTGGAAAGAAAAGAAGCTAGTGTTTTTTGCTCATGTTACAGCTAGTTTTAGCCATGGCAGAGAGGAGACGAATGGGCTACAGCGTGCACAGGGAAATCCTGGATGAAGGAGCAGTGGATGAGATGGCAGAAAAGTCAGACTCAAAAGCATCTCTGTCTCAGAGGGTCAAAAACTCAATGAGGTAAACATCTAATCTATTGTGCATCTCAATGAATATCTCTATACATATTCAGACATTTTCTGTCTTGTATATTTTCTTTTTGTATCAAAGCACAAAGCATGCAACAATCCTGTGTACTCAGTATAAATTAACAGCCAATTACTATCAGTCTCAGTCTTCATACTCCAGATTTCTTAAGGTTACAAATAAAGTACTAACTGTAATGTGTTCTACTTCTACATTTTAGTTCAAGCTAGAACCCCTGGCATTTGATTACATAAACCAATACATCAAAAGAACAATTTTCACTTAGTACATCACATTACAATCACCAACTTGCGCAACAAGCCCTGCTTTATCTACTTCTTATTATCTTCTTGCAAAAGTCGCACTGGGGTATGCATATCAGAAGGTCTTTGTCCTTGTAGATAGATGCAAATAAATGGGGATACATTAGAAAAGTAGTTAAACTTTCCACTTTTTTTTTTTTTTTTTTTTGCACATTTATCCTGGAAGTTATCACAAACAACAGTTTTTTTCATGTTCTTTTCACAGTAAAATGGTATTTCTCAGTCACCTATTTCCAACATAAACATACACGCATAAACATACACACAGTTCCTTGACAAATAAGTAAGTCAATGGACTTTTATAACGTCATAAAATGTTGAAATATGTAGAGGGATAAAACAGAGCTACACAAACAGGGTCAAGATCACATCTGTGCCTGAGACCAAAAGTAGCAAGTCATGTCTTTCCATATGTAATAATACTGTTTAGTGAGTTCTTTAATGATTACAGGAGGATTTTGGCAAAGAAATGCATGATTTACTCATGACCATGAATGGTTTGCTGAGCTCAAGCGAGAATAAACATACAGTTGACAGGCCGAGAGGATAAAAGATCATTTATTAACCGTTTTGGCAGTTAAAAGTTAAATTAACATCAAAAGGTTAGATTCAGACTCAAGTGTGACAACAGACTCGACACGTACAGCACTGCTGATATCAAAGCATATACCTACAAAAATGTGACCCCCCCTCTCCCCCCCCCAAACTCAGGCACTGCGGTCCCAGGCTGAAGAGCTACCTGCTTGGTAGACTTCCTGTTGCATCGTGGCTGCCTCGATACTCCATCAGAGAAAACGCCCTGGGTGACCTGGTCTCTGGAATCAGTGTGGGGATCATGCATTTGCCGCAGGGTAAGAATGGAGGTTCAGGAGACAGAGATGCAGTGAGGGGTGGACAGGTAGAAGAGATAAAGGAAGAGATGTTATAATTGTAATATGCAGGTTGTGCATCGCTGTGGTGTGTCTTCACATTAGCCTAAAACTCAATATCTTCCTTGTTATGGCTGTTTTCTAATTATTACTGTATTGTAGGAAATGATATTTATCCTCTGCTATCCCTGCAGGTATGGCCTATGCCTTGCTAGCATCTGTTCCCCCAGTCTTTGGCCTTTACTCCTCCTTCTACCCAATCCTCATCTACTTCATCTTCGGCACGTCCAAGCACATCTCAGTCGGTTTGTACTTTAACACTTGCTGTATCTGCACACTGGGTCGTTTTGACAAGCAAAGACATACAGTATATCTTTAGCTGAAGATCAAGACTTTTAGGAAGTCCCTTCTATTGATCACTAGAGGGGAAGTCATTCCAAAATCATTCCAAAACTCCCTCTTGATGCAATTGTTTTTAAAGGACCTGAAAATGTGGTCTCAAACCTTAAGTATTTCTCTATTATTTTTAATATTCATGAGTCAATAAGAACTAATTTAGAATCAGTGTTAAAGTTAAGAAACAAATCAAGTCATTATTTATTAAGAGTTTAAACACTCAAAAACACTTAAGATAATCTGCTGCTGAAAGACTGTGTGAGCGTGGTCTGATCAGATTTGATTGACAGTGGCATCTTTCTGTCAACATGGTGGGACAAGTGGGACGAGCCGCTGGTTCTGGAAGTGTTTTGTCCATTCTGTATTCCCATTTTTTAAACCAAATCCTAGATGTTTCTCAACATAGAAAGACAGGACTCTCCCATATAACGATCATAGAAGTTTATGTTATGTTATGTTTTACTTTGTTCCTGAGAAATCATGTTTTGTTATCAGTTTGGCATGGCATACTAAATACTACAATACCGATGTGCCTCTGGAGAAGCAAATTAAAAATGCTTGAATTGTTGTTGAATTTGTGAACTATACACGGCGCCATACTTGCTGAATTCATCTAAATGTTCCTGTCCAAAAGTAAACAGCTGCAGATGTGTTTTCAGTTTTCTCAACACCGTAATCTTTAGCTTCCACATGCTGTTAGCAACGCACGTAACAAAACTTTAAGCTCAGTGATTGGATGTTTCTTTGTCGAAATGCACCTTGGGAGTCATAGTTAACTTCTTCCCCAACGTTTTTATGTACACAGGCTTGTACCATTGTTTTTTTTATTTTATTTTATCAAAGAACCACATATTCTCTAACACAGCTGTTAATCTTTTGTACTCCAGCAGCTGAACCAAGCCATAGAAGTGCTCCAACTGTGAGTCATGTAACATTGTCTATGGGAAAAAGGAGGCCTTCCAAAATAGCTCATCCAACCTTGCAACTCCTTATTTTTTTATTGCTCATTTCTGATTGGTGGGTGAAAATACGTGACATCGCCTTTCAACAGATGTCAAACCAGTGAGAGGGGCACAGACAAAACAAAAACAATAACCCAAATGGTTACAAATGTTCTCACTTTGGCAGAAGACAATGTATTCACAATAGGACCCCATCAGTTGTAGCAAGAAGAGGAAAAAAATGGGTTTCAGGATGAAGGTGGGGTTGAGGCAAATGTCTCTCAAAATATCCAATATGTTGTTATATGGCTGGCAAAAATGTGTGTTTATGTCTCTGTCTCCCTCCCAGGAACATATGCTGTGATGAGTGTGATGATAGGAGGGGTGACAGAGCGATTAGCCCCAGACTCGAACTTTATGATATGGGACAATATGACCAACTCCACTATACTTGACGTTGTCTCCCGGGATGCGGAGAGGATCAGAGTGGCCGCAGCTGTCACTTTCATGTCTGGATTATTTCAGGTTAATTTGAGTGAACCGGATACTCTGGTCTGGAAGTCAAATATTTGGGAGTAATCTTCCAATTGGGTTTTGACGTTTCTTGTGTGCAAGTAAAAGTCTGGTCAGTAGTTGTCAAGATATCATGTTTGGATGGACAAGTGTGCTGTCATCATCATCAATAGGCACCTGCTGCTAGCAAGGGAAAAAATGAATGTATCAAATAAAATACTGTACAAATACTCAAAGCTTGCATCACCTTTTGAAGACTGCCAGTAAATGTCAGCTAAAACTTTCAGCCTTTATAGGATACACTTTCAAGAAATTACTGATCACTTTAAAAGCATGAAGGGGAGCTACTTCTTACTATATTTTCTGATCTTTTAATTCTGTATGAGACTATATGTACTCTGTGAACGTCAGCTAGGAAACTCTTAGCTAATTGAAATTAATTAGTTATTAGGTGGCTTAGTTCTGCTGTGTTAAAATGATGGTAACACGGGTGTGTTCCTGTTTGTTCTCCCTGCTTGTTAATGTGAATCCATGTGTTTGGCATTCTGTGTTATGTATGTAGATTCTGCTCGGCCTAGTCCAGTTTGGTTTCGTTGTGACCTACCTGTCTGAGCCGCTGGTCCGAGGTTACACCACAGCAGCTGCAATCCACGTCATCGTGTCCCAGCTCAAATACACCTTCGGCATCAGCCCTTTGAGACACAGTGGACCCTTCTCATTGATATATGTAAGAAAGAACACAGTCATTAACACCTGCTCGCTTGTACATATTCTTTTAATTTTACAGAGGGTGAAACTAATAATTATTTCACAAGCATTTTTGGATTTTGGATTGGTCCAACAGTCCTGGGTGATTTCTGATAACCCTCAAACTTGGAAAGAAAAACATCAAGCATCTCATAAATAAATAAAATAAAATACTCTCTTCTTCTTCCAGTCTGCCTCATCAGTCACCCTTGTTAACCCTCTTATACGCATGCTTACATCTCCACAACATAAAAGCATCATGACAAATGATGCAATGGTTGAGACATTTGCTTCCACCTTAAGATTACAACCCAGTAGAGCCGACAGTCTTCTCAGTGATGGACAAGAATCTAAAATGAGCATTGTATTTTCCATTTTAACTACTTGTTTCTCTCACGCTTATAAGCATTTAAGCAATAATATTATTGTTTCTTCCTTTCCAGACTGTGTTGGAGGTGTGTTATCTCATTCCACAGACAAACATTGGTACTCTTGTGGTCAGTATCGTCGCTATAATTGGTCTCATCCTCGCTAAGGAGCTCAATGCATACTTGGGCAAAAAACTACCTGTTCCTATACCTGTGGAGCTGATTGGTGTGAGTATACAGAAATACACACAGTATATGCACTTATAATGTACTCTATGGACAGTTAGTTCCTTAAAAAGATAAACGCACACAGGCACCCTCTTTTCCCCAGACACCCGCTTATACATCTCTTGTTATCTGTTTCTCCAGATTATTATTGCTACAATAGTGTCCTGGAAAGTTAACTTGGAGGTGAAATATGGAGTGGATGTGGTGGGACTGATTCCATCAGGGTGAGAAACACACACAGCAAACCTACAGGAATGTGTGTTTACACATTCAAAAGTGAAGTATTTGTAATGGGCGATGTATTCTGCTCTGTCAACGTCTACCAGTCTCCAGGCGCCTGTTCTCCCAGATACCTCTCTGTTTGGTCAGGTGATCGGAGATGCCTTCGCTCTGTCTGTGGTTGGCTATGGCATTGCCATCTCACTGGGACGAATCTTTGCCCTAAAATATGGATACAGTGTGGACAGCAACCAGGTAGGGAGATGATAAATGGAATCAAGGGTGATATGATTTTAAGGTTGATATCTTGTATATAAATAGTGTTTTCCTGGTTTAGGAACTAATCGCCCTGGGTCTGAGTAACTCCATCGGAGGAATTTTCCAGTGTTTTGCCATCAGCTGCTCCATGTCTCGCACCATGGTTCAGGAGAGCACAGGGGGGAAGACTCAGGTTGGTATGAGCATTTTCCTGAAGTGCCCTTGAGCAATACATTGTGGGTGTAGTTTTATCTCTCCGTGGAGGCATACTAAATGTGCAGAGAGCATTTAGTATGGTTTTAGAACTCAGTGAGCAAAGTAGGTCAAGAAAAACAGAGAGAGAGAGAGTAGTAGGGTCAATTCACACAATTTACAAAGATAATTTATTTTCTCACTTACCCCTCCTTGTATTTATGCAGAAAACCAAAACAAAACAAACTGCAAGGCTATTCCACTTGAGGTAAAATGTGATTTTTTAAGTGTACTTAGCCTTTAACCATGCAGGATGATTGCTGGGGGATCAGTTTTTTGGGGGGAGAGCCTCAGCCAAAATTGCACTATAAGTATGTTACATAAATCACCACAGAACTTACAAAGAAGTAAATAAACATAAAGGCAAAATATTAAAAACACACCACTTCCCTTAAAAACAATACATGCATTTTAGCTCCTCATATTAGACTAAACGTCTACTGTATGAATGTTAAAACTGATTTTGTTTCTTATTTAGTACTGTAACAGGCCAGCAGTACTTTAAAAAAAACATCAACACATATTACAAAGTGATTATCCACACAACTGACATGGAAACAATCAACACATCTGACATCTGTTATGTGGCAGAAAATCAATATTCTGCTACTAATGCGCCACTATAAAGTTACATTTCTAAAGCTGGGATAACTGTTTTCTTTATTTAGTTTGCATGATATGTGTTGCTTCTTCTGTGCACTTTTTAACACCATTTAGAAAAATGGGGTTTTCATACTTGGTATCTCATAAACTTGACAAGGACGTTTCAAGAGATCATTTTTTCAGTATTTATCATCCCAACACTTCACTCTGCCCATAGCTACAAACCTGGGCAATCTTAAAGGTTAAACGGAGTGAAAAGCCGGTCATAATTAACGTTACTCTGATAAGTTGCATCATTAAAAAACACTTACGGAATCGATTTTCACTCATATCGTTGTCCACCTACACAAACACAGATTTGCTGAAAGGCTAAACTGATTTAGTCTGACAACACCATTAATCAGCTGAGGCCCATTACAGAGGAGAGGAGAGAAGAGGAGAGGCTTTAACCGATGATGCCTTGACTCCTCTCATAATCATGCACCAATTCACTCTAATAACCACTA
Organism: Macquaria ambigua; assembly: GCA_008360985.2. Lineage (NCBI taxonomy): Eukaryota > Metazoa > Chordata > Actinopteri > Centrarchiformes > Percichthyidae > Macquaria > Macquaria ambigua. The sequence goes on along the minus strand of VMKM01001499.1, from coordinate 14,194 downwards.
CATCATTCATCTTTTTCTCTCTCCTGATTTCAATTCATCATGCCTCTATCCCCCCTCTCTCTTCACCGCAGGTTGCTGGGGCTCTATCAGCAATAGTTATCCTTTTCATCACGCTCTGGATTGGAACTCTCTTTGAAGATTTGCCAAAGGTACTGTGTGTGCGGGCGTTTGCCATGTGTTCACATCTGTGCACAAGCAAGCATGTGTCCAAGTCTGAGAGTGAATGTGTTTGCAAAATTATAAGCCCTCCTCAGTCAGCACTCAGCCAAAGTGAAAAATGTAGACAACAGCTGAGGTTGTGTTGCTGTAATGCCACCAACAGATACTTTTTCAGCTTTAGTCTAAAGCTACTGGCTATTTTTAAAAACAAATAATTAAAACATCGGGGGGCAATGAAATAATCACATTGATATATCTAAAGTCTTTCAGCTGAAAAGAGCATAAAGTTTAGAGGCTGTAAAGCAGAGTTATGATGAAGATTATGATTTTTAAAAAATGCAATTCAGTTCTTAAAACTCTTAGCCGTTTGTTTGCAGCCTATTTAACTAACAAACTATCTCACCTTCATGTTTTGGGACTCAAAACTGGAGCGCTCCATATAAACTGTAATTTCTATTTGGCTCACTTTGCAGGCAGTGCTGGCCGCCATCATCTTTGTCAACCTCCATGGCATGATGAAACAGTTCATGGACATCCCTGCACTGTGGAGGAGTAACAAAGTAGATATGGTGAGTGCACTAAAAAGTAGACAAGGAAATTGTGAATGTTTTGGAAAGATATATTGCTTCATGTTTTGGTAATAGGATGTGCTACTATGACAAGCTCTTTTAACATTTAATCAGTAGCGGTATTATCATTTGTAAATATCAACAATCGTCAGGCGCACAGAGAGGTTGGACCCACAGAGCAGACTCGACTCGAGTAAAAGTTCAGAGCTTTTAATATCCCAAAAGCAAGGTAAGTTCACAGAGCGAAGGTATTCAAAGGGTAAAGCAAAGCGAGTAGTAGTAACACAAAAACTGGTCATACACAAGCAAGACGGGGAACACAAATAACGCGGGGTTAACAACACACATCAGGCCAAGATTATCTGGCAAAGGGGGAGAGAAGAGACACTGGGTATATATAGGGCCGGGTAAGTAGACAATGAGACACAGGTGAAACACATTAGGCTGATTAGGGCTGGCGGGAAACGTGACAGGAACAAGAGGATGAGACAAAACCCTACCAAAATAAAACAGGAAGTCACACAAAACACAGACTAACATCCCTGATCATGACAACAATTGCTTTTTGACTAGTTAGAATTCCAAGCCAACATATCTATAATATAATTTTGACTAGTAACAATTCTAATTAAAGATATCTACAGTTAATTTCTCACTAGTCAAAATGTTAATTCTTGATATCAACAATTGATTTCTCACTAGTGGAAATGTTCATTGTAGATATCTGTAACTTAATTACAACTAGTCAACTTTTACCATTGACTTCTATTCAAACTCAGTTACAGATATCTGTAATTCACTTTTGAATGTTGTTGTTGAATGTTGTGTTATGATTCCAAGTCGACATATTCATAATATAATTTTGACTAGTTGCAATTGTAATTATTGATATCAACAATTCAGTTCTCACTAATGGTGATGTTCATTGAAGATATCTACAGTTGTTCTTACATTACAGATATTATAAATGGAATTCTAGATATCTGACTAGTCAAAATAAAATTATTGATGTGTCGACATGGTATTGTAACTAGTAAGAATGTAATTTCAGATATCTATAATTGTATTTCAGATATCTGAAATACAATTGTAACTTGTGAAAATTATATTCATACCAGTAACAATTATATTTGAGATATCTACAATTCCTTTTATAACCAGTCAGAATTAAATTTTAGATATCAAAGAAAGGAATTTCCACTAATTAAAATGTCATTGTAGATATTGTATCTTCAGTGAAGTACGTACATAGGCTATCCGAAATGAATATGGTAATTTTGGATACAGTTGAGCATTTATGAGGTAGACATAGAGTTTTTAAAAGTCGACCAATGGGTTTGTGATACTTTGATGATATGACCCCCACATGTCCAGAATGGTTTGCTGATACGTTGGACATATCTGAAATGCAATTGTTGATATCTGAAATGGGAAATTACATTTATATATTATATTTAACATATGGAAATCCAGTCGTAGATGTCCATAATCATTATTCTTACTAGTGAAAAAGGAATTACTGATATCAATTATTAAATTAAATACATCTGTAAATCAGTTTTGACTAGTCGAAATGTAATTTCTACATGTGAAATTATATTTGTAACTTGTTAAAACTGTTTTACAGATATCTTAAAATCACATTTTGACATGTCAAAATGTGATTCCCACTAGTGACAACTAGATTGTTACTAGTCTGCCCTACTGATTAAATGTTAAAAGGGCTTGCCATAGTGCGGCACTGTTGTGGATATCTTTTCTTTTTAGATTAAATGTTATCTTAAATCAGAGTGCTTCACAAGCTATTTATGACATAGTCTGGTCAGATTAACAGTAGCCTACTTCTTCATGAAAGATTCTCCAGCACTCAACTGAGCATGTTGTGTTCACGTCATATCGTCAGACGGTAATTACAAGCAGCTGGGTGGGAAAAAAATGTTTACATCAGCCTTCTACTGGTAAGTACAAGTTGAAGATTTCTGACAGCTATGGTTTGTCAGGTTTCACTTGTTAACAAATTGTTAGAAATATGTAAGATGATAAAAATAGCAAATTTAGGCTAGTGTGACAAGGCAACAGGGATAGACATCCTGAAACTCATGGGAATAATGCGAGGTTAGAAAAATGGGAGGTATTTCTGTTCTTCCCATTCCTACAAGTGTGAAATACACCTGAGGCTGACAAATTTGCTTAAACTGACTGAACTGCATTGAGGATTTAGGCAACAACATAGCCTTTTCTGTGGTGCCACAATCAAGTCAAACTTTCCTCCTCCGCTACTGATGAGCATCTAAGAATAACAAAGTTTCATTTTATTTCCATCCATCACTTTTGCCTCTCATGTGTAATGAGCACTACAGTTAAGGGTCGCTAGACCTGTTGTCCTGTTTTACTATTCATTGCTATATTACTCATCATCACTCGCTTTCTCTCTCTATGTCCAGGTGATCTGGTTGGGCACCTTCATCCTCACCGTGCTGTTCAACCCTGATCTGGGACTGGCTGCTGCCATCGCTTTCTCCATGCTCACCGTCATCTTCAGGACACAGCTGTAGGAACACGTTCCCGCCCACACACCCACAATTATACACAAATAAACACACGTGTTTAGTGGGAGATTGTGTCGAGTTGAACATTAAGCTGTCAATGACCACGCCCCAACAATTAACTCATTCTTTCTCTTTCAGACCATACCTAAACACAAAGTATTACAAATTGTTCAAATAGGTCTTTGTTTTGTGTGTATTCCAGACCCAAATACTCGTTGTTAGGGCAGGTCCCAGACACTGACATTTACAGGCCACTGGAGGACTACAATCAGGTATGGCACATTATATTTAAATAACCTGGACGCAGGAGCAAGGAAGAGCACTGGTTCAGAGATGAGCAGAATAATCACAGCAAATTTTTACAACAAATGCTAAGTGACTAATGTCAGTAGCCTAAACAGCGTCTGTAGGCTTTTTGAGGTGAACAGTTTATTAGCACAACTGTCTGTTTCTTTAGTCCCTGACATTATTGCCAAGAGTCAAATATAGAGTGTTAATGGGAGTTATGTAGCACTCTGCACTCTGCCTGCATTCAACACTAATGCAATGTAAAATGTTATTTTTCAACTTTAAATTTAGCTAGCCCCATTGTTCAGCCTTAAAGATGTGATCTGCTAATCACATACCCATTACGTCACATTACATACCAAATTTTGGTATTAAACTTATTCAAGTGTCATTTAGGCCAGTTTCAAAAGAGAAAAGTTATTTTAAAAGAGTAAAGCAGAACTTGACAGTAAGAGCTCACTGCCAAAAGTGTTACTGTCATTCAGCCAGTATTTGTTTTTGAAGGCAAAAAATCAGTCTTGTTTGTATTTTGAATTAAACACCTAGTCAATGATAGGTAATGCCTGGGACGCATAGCTGCATTTAAATGAGGAGTTAATGAACACAATGCATCACTAAATGATTAATAAGACAATACACCAGAGAGAATTAATTTCTCACTGATCTGTAATTTAAAAAACAATATTGGTGCAACTAGTAAATTGCTGTGCAGCTCTTTGTTCATACCTAGCAGCATTTCACTTTTATAGTTCCACCATTTGACAGTCAGTGTACTGTGTACCCAGGACGATGTGTGAAAGCCGAGATGTTTATTTTTTAGACAGTCAAACAAAAGCTGTTGAACAAAAACTGTCAATAGGATGTTTACACAGTTGAGTAGGAGTTAAGTAGGATGTAAGTTTATGGTGCTTGTCAGTGTTTTAAGCCTCGAGCGGTGTGGCCTAGTGATGGCAATGACGGTCGGTCGGTCAGTCGACAACTATGGATAGCCATGAAATTTGGTGCAGATATCCATGGTGCCCAGAGGATGAACCCTACCTGCTTTGGTAATCCCCTGACTTTTCATGTAGCGCCACCAGCAGGTCAAAGTTTTCGCTTATCCTGTGAAATCTCTCCACATCCACTAGACTCAATACCAAAGAGTTTTGTACAGGTATCCATGGTTTCTAAATGATGTATCCTAATGACTTTGGTGAACCCCTGACATTTCCTGTAGTGCCTCCATGAAGTACACATTTGTGTTTTCATGTGAAATGTTTTAAAAACTACTGGATGGACTGCCATGAAATTTGGTGCACACATTCGTGTTCCCTTCAGGATAAATTGTTAATAAGTAATTCCTTTCCTACTAGCGCCATCATCAGGGCAAAATTTTAATTTGACAATACTTTGGTTTGTAACCAAATACTTGCAAGCCATTCCCATCAAGCTCACTGGAAGTCGGGAATGAAGCATTTCCCCCTTTGAATTTCTACCTACTGTAACTGAATGCAGCATTATGCTACTACGTTCCACTCTTACTTTCCTCTCAGCTGATTTCACATTGTGGCTCTGCCGTGATATCATGAACATCTGTTTGAGATATAGTGCCCTGTTGTTGATAAAAAAAATGATTTTGTTAATTATTAAGGTATGGAAAATTTAGGGATATATTTGCCTGTTTTCATTGATCAATTGACCGATTGATTTTAGGTGAGGCAGGTGCCAGGGATTTTGATCTTCCGCTCTTCTGCCACGCTCTACTTTGCCAATGCTGAGATGTACCAAAATGCCCTTGGAGAAAAGGTGAGGACACACACACACTCCCTACCTTTAACCTTAACCTAACCCTAAAACCAAACAGCTCTATAAAGAAATGATGACTGACAAAATGTCTTTCCAAAAATCTCCTCACGCTCAAGGTCTAAAAGTAAAATTTGTCCTCACAAATATAGTGCTTGCACCAGAACACAAACACACACAGGACTATTAAAGTGTATTAATATATTAATGTGGACGCCCCCCAAAAGACAGTATCAGACATACAAACACACAATGATGGACACACAAGCCCAGATTTATGTGAACATACAATTAAACACACCACAGCTACACACACACATACACACACAGTGAAAAAGAAACAACCAACTCCAGCAACAATCCCCCTTGTCACAATTTCCGTGCAATTAACTCCTCTCTTACAAACATTATTTCTGACACACTAATAACTGACCCGACATTTCACCAATTCACACATCACGCCCGTGACAGACATTGTTCAAAATGTCATCCCACCATTTTCTCCTTTCTTTTCTTCTATTAGACTTTTGTTTAAAGTCTCCCCTCCTTCTCCTTCCTCCCCCCTTTCTTCCTCCTCCTCTTCTGTCACGTCTCTTTGGGGCAAACGAGAAGACAGATTGAGGGTAGGTAGAAAAAAGATGACAAAAGATGGAGGGAGGGTGAGAAGCAGAGATTGAATAAGGGAGGGAGATACGTCTCATTCATTAAAGTGTCAGCATGTCAAAGCCACGGGGTCGCTCTTTTCTTTCTAATCTTTGATGCACAAATAAGCTTTCATAGAGCTGTTGTTGACTGGCAGAGGCTGCACGTTTGTTTACAAGGTGAGAAATTGCCAACAGATGAATCCTGGTACTTTCTGGATCTGGATGATAAGTGTTCCTACTACACCAGTCACTGTGGCACGCAGTCAACTCAAATTCGGGAATTGTTTTCCATGAAATAGTGAAAGGTGCTGGGGAAACTTGGGATCCCTTACTGCTTGTTTTCACTGGCAGCGACTAAGCTGATGGGTTGCACATGTGTAAGGGGGTGCTAATGGTGTAATTGCATCAGCTGGTGTTTTTTGAGGCGAATCATACATTGTTTGTGCATGAATTCTCTTTCCTATCATACTATTACGTTGTCTTGATGAGTTAAAATGTCCTACAAACTCCCGAGCAGTGTTTTTGAGATGCTAATTGCTATCAATTTAGTTTTGGAGAAGCAGGAAGGCTTGAATGGCTGTAATCAAATTCTGATCCACTTTGTTATTGCATGGAATAAAAATCACACAAACAAACAATGAAAATCCGATTGGCTGTCGATGAGTGATGACCATGACAATTTTTCTCGGCATTTCCATTTCCTGGTTTCTCATTAGTCCTTACTCATTGCAAATGGTGTTTTCTACGCACATGGTATGAAAACTACTTTATGTGAAGATGATTTAAATACAAATGGGATGCTTTGTTCAAAAAGCAATGGATCGTTTTGTTCAGATTTATCTACAGTAACGTAGCTATAGATCAAATTCCTGACCTGACTGGAGCTGTTAGAGATTTCAATGTGCATGTAGTGTATATTATAAGGGCACTAAAGCTTGTCAGCACCAAAGCCTGAGGGACAGTGATATCTTCTCCCCGAACTATCCAGCTGAAAAGTTTCTCTTCTTTACTGAGCCATCAAAGTGGCACACTTCTACGTGTATGGTTTGGTTTGCCAATCACCCTTTTTGGATGCGCAGATTTTCAGTAGCAGACATTTCTACTGCATGTCTCCTTGTGACAACTAAACAGAAACCAAGAATACTAGCTGACTGATGCCCTCTGTCTTTTCTGATCCCAGTATGAAAAAAATGTTTTCCTTGTCATGAAGGATAGTGCCGCAATTTTTCAAGTCTGTCTTAAAACAATACTCAAAACTATTGAAAAAAGTGTGAACACATCCTTTAAAGTCCATTTAATACATTTTACTCTAGCAGCTAAAACTACATGGACATCTGGGTTATTGACTGAATTGTTGTTGGCCTGTTATGCATACAGTACAGTATTTCTGTTAGAGCTATACGTGATGTTGTAATGGCATTTTTGTGGCCAGGAGTGCATGCTCTTAACCCTTTGAGACTAAAACTATACAGAATAAGCCTCACCACATGTCCATGCCTAACAACACTGTAAAAAGGCCATCTTTTATTCTTTGGCATAAATTGGGATTACAAGTAGTTAAAAATATAAATTATCAGCATTTAAATAAAAAATCAGAGTGGGGCCTACAAACCATTTTTGTCTCTTGCTTCAACAAAAGTGAGAAAGTTCTGTTAACTTGTGTCCTTCAGTTGTGGAATGCAGGAAAACAAACCCTTCAAGCAAAAGCACCAAACTTCCTGAGCAAGAAAGACTGGCTTTCCAGGAATGTCTCATGGTTGTGTCTCATACCAGTGTATGGACGAGCATGACATCATTCCTTCCTTACCTGCCACACCTGCTCTTGACGTTTATGTAGTCTAGCTGGACTGACTGAACTGGCTAAACTGTCAGTAATGTTGTCAAGTTAACCTCATTACCAGTCACAGGAACCCAAACGTTTATTTCAAATAGCATAATAACCTGGAATAGACAGTAACAGCTATAAACAGTAATAAATGCTCATGTAAACATGTTTTGCAGCTGTCTATCACCCCGTGTTTAAACACAATAGTGATTTGTATAACAAATGTACATGTTTCCTCTTACAGTAGGTATTTTCTGGGTCCTTTTTTCAGAATCTTTGATGCAAACTCAAGAATTTATCAAGACTCTTCTTACTCAGTTGTTTTTTATTACTGATTTTAAAAACTGTGTGCTATATTTAAAAAAAAGTTTACATAAATGTAGAAATTAAATATAATGGTGACTACTTAATTCAATAAAAAAAAAAAAATAACCTTTATATCAACATAACCATAAAGTTGGTTGAAGTCTCTTGGGGAGATAAAATATTGAAAACAATCCCCACTATGGGATGTTTGTTAAAAGAGGTCTATAGTTCACATTGGTTTTAAAAAAGCTTCAATATGGTTTTTGCTAAAGATATTTAGCTTATTGCATTAGAAAGTAAAGAATAGAAAATATACAGATGCAGCAGTATAGGACAAATATGTGGTGATTCTCAAAGTACATATATCCTATAATACCAGCTGAAGGATACTCATCGTGCATGTATTCTAAAGAATTAGTGCAATCAGAATAGTGTTTTTTGCTTAAGATAAAAAGTCAAACAGTCATAATTTTCAGTCATAATGAATACCTCAGGAGGAAGCAAGATTTGACTGGCTGTAGAAAATTCATGTGAACTTCACTGTTACCATGTGTGATTGTCTTTTGCTGTTTCTTTTAGTCTGGCATTAACATTACCAAGATCCTGTCAGCAAAGAAGAAACTAGAGGCCAAAAGGAAGAGGCATGAGAAGAAAAATGCCAAGAAAGCCAAGAAAGCTGCTAAGAAGAACGCAGTGGACATGGTGAGGATGACCAGAGACATGATATTTACACACATCCCAAGTTCAACTGTCTTATTAAAGAAATGCATTTTTGTCACTTTAATAAAAATGTAAGCAAAGAAGTATCAAACATTCCAGACCCTAAACCTTAACAGCCATTTTAATTTCTGGTTTGGCAACAACTTTTGATTGTGATTCATCGTCTAAAACACAAAATGTTATTTTGATTAACCTCTCGTGAGTCTCACGAGTTTGCACTGTATGTCTCCTCCTGTGCAGGAGGGGGAGCCAGAGAGGGAGGAGCAAAAGGACATCGCCATCATTGAGATAGATGCTGAGCCCGACCCCTCGCTCCCCAGAGCCATTGTCCTCGACCTCAGCCCCGTCAACTTCCTGGATACTGTGGGAGTCAAGGCACTATGCAGTGTATGAATATTGCAGTCACATTTACACATGTGCACACACATATACAAAGAGAGAGTGGGAAATACTCAATCAAGGTTTAAGTAACTTGTACATATTAAGAATTCAACTTCTTGTATATGTGCATTTGTATATGAATTACATTAGTTAACCACTCTACAAATCTACACTCTACAGGTTCTACATCCTTGTCATCTGAAATGTATGTAACATCTCTTTTAAAGAAATGTTTGGAACAAACATTTGTTCATAGCTAATAATGAAATCCCTGGCCCTAAGAGAATAAGGCAAATACAAGATTACTGATTCTGATTCATTTTTTCTTTGCTGTATCAACTCTTGTAACTCTGCCTTTCTCATGTCTTCCTACAACAACTAGAATGTATCCTCCATTCATCCCTCCCTTTTCTTATCATTCAGCTCCTCAAGGATTCAATTACTGTAAATTGAATAGTCAGGCTAATGAAATGATCCCCAGTCTGACCTTTGCTCTGTGCTTCTGTGTCTGTTTTAGATCCGGAAAGACTATGGGGAAATTGGTATTGAGGTGGTTCTCGCCGGCTGCCAGAGTAAGTCCCTCTATATCAGTACAAAACAACAAAATAGAATTTTAGCCAAACAACTGTGTGGATTTTGGCAGATTAGACTTGACAACTGTTTGTATGACTATACAGTAGATCTGCTTTCTGTATTTATCAGTGTTGCAGAAAATGTATGTATTGTGGTTTGAGTCTCTTAGAAGTCCATTTTCCTTTCTATTATAAAATAAGCTTTTAATCCATTTAAGTAGAACTTATTCCATCGCAGACATTAGTGATCCCCTGACAGTTTGTCAGAAATATGCCAAAATCCCAATGGGATTTTCTTTTTTGTCCCACATACTGTAACATACACACAGATGTATTTTTACCTTCACATTCCAGACCGGCTCAGCAACACACAATTTGAATGTGTTCAACAACACTGGGTGTTATTTTAGCTGCTTGCTGATGTTATTTTAATGTTTCTGTGAAGGAAGTAGTTCAGTCAATAGCTGGTACATTTTCCAGAAAACACTATTCCAGGTTTAAGTCTTGTATGATATGCAACAGTGGGTCATGAGAAGATTATTATTATTATTATTATAGAGTCCTAAGGAAACACAAAAATGAAAAAAAATGAAATCTGGTGGGCCATTTGTGTTTTTACTGTAATAAATTATTACAAAATAGCCCACAAATTTAGGTGTGACTTGCCGGATGGGAAAAGATGTGGGTCTCCAGGGAAAATGTTTTTACAACCACAATGTTGGGAGCCATCCAGTTAATTTCAGAGGCTCAACAGCTCTAATTAGCCTGTACTGAGTTGGTAGCCTGTAATGAGAAAAACAGTTTATTGTGAGTGTTTGGCCTGCAAAGGGACTGCTAAGAATATCTGCACAGCCAGGAATGATAACGAGACCCCCTTCTTTCTCTCTCTCTCTCTACTTTATCCTCCTTGATTTCTCCCCCATTTTCATTCCATTTCTTGTCCTCTTATACTGACTGGCTCACTGTCTCTCCCTTCTCCCTCTCTTTCTAGCTGGTGTGGTGGACAACCTGCAGACTGGAGGTTTCTTTAATGAGAAAGTGACAAAGTCCTGTCTCTTCTCCACCGTCCATGACGCCGTTTTGCACTGTCAGTCTTCCAGAACACAGAGCCAAGACAAGGTGATATGCTGTGTGAGCATGCACTCAAACAAACACATTTACTTTTAGTGATAATCTCAATGTTACTTGACACAGGAGTCTCAAGAGGAGGTCATTTGCAGGAGGTAATTAAAAAAACATACTGAAGGGTTAAAGCCATTGTTATAAATGTTTACCTACTTAATTTCTGAGTTTGGTATGCACTAAATACTATAGGACCCATGAGCATCATGACCTGCTACTATGGATAACATGCCATACAGAGGCATATTCATATGAGGAACAAAACAATGGAGCATTATCCAGTTGTAAATGAGTGTATTAAATGAGTTATATAAAGCTCAACCTCTAACTTGCCATTAATGGCTACAGGATTTTAAACTCAGCAATTTGATGTTGACCACTTGGGGGCAGCGCAACAATAAATACACACAACACTGACATACTGTATTATCTTATAAAGTTGATCTGGCGAATGTGTTAGCAAACAATCGGCAGTTTACACATCAGGTGGACACGGAGCAACATTATCTTTAATTTAGAGTTGTAATGAATTTAAGTCCAATATTCACTCTCTTTTAGCTCTGTTTTTGGTCTCTACCAACTCCTGGCTTTAGGTGCTAAATGCTCCACTATGTTCATCAGCTAGTAGCCAACTGTGTCTCTCTGCTGCGGTCCAGTGGGTTTTTAGCGCTTTTTCAATGAAAACAGCTGCCTGCTGTGACTGGAAATGACAGTGATGAAAGAGGTGGAAGTGAAACAGTCAAATTGGCCTTAAAACCAAATCAATGAGTTAAAGCTCCATAGAGCTGAGGGGAACAGCAGAGTCAGGTGATAATTCTCTTTGTATTTGTCACTATGAGTGACCCCTTTCTCATTATACGCACTCATCTGATCTATTGTTAATATACAAATATTGATTAGAGTAGCTTTAAATTTGTATGTACACAGTTGTGAACCTTTGAGTTTTACATTCTGAATCTTGGCTGCCTGAAATAAATTCCACCATCCTCCTTGATGCAAAGTATTCGATCTGAGATGTAAACGTAGCCAAAGTTAACTGCAAATTACTGCAATTAAAAATGAACCGTGAATGTGGCAGAAAGGTCTACATACATTACACACTTCCAGTAAACCTCTCCACTGTTAGATGAAGCGAAGCGAGTAGAGTCACCGTGGTATATACGAGGAATTATCTAAATTAGATTGGAAAAAAACACCACATTTCTAAAACACTTTGTCTGGGAAAATGTTCACTTAGCAGCCTGGAGTGTGGGAATGATGTATTAAAGTAATCTTAATGGACAGTGATTACAATGTTGTTTCTGGACTAGTTCATTGATCCCTACTCTGTCCAGGCAGCAACTGCAAATTGACTGCACACAGTAAGATGGTTGGGGGATGGGTGAGATTGGTATTTTTAAAATTATATTACCTTGATGTATTTTATTATATTCTGATGCAAATACTTTTTGGTTGTTTTCATACATTTTAACATACATTTTTAAATAACATCTTGTATTTCATATACAGTATATGCATCAAAAATACTGCTCATCCCAGCACACACCATCAATCTCTGTCTGAAGGCATTGTGTGTGTGTGTGTGTGTGTGCGTGTGTGTTAATCTTATTTATACAGATGTGCTTGCATGCATGTCTGCATATTGTTCAGTGCGTGTGCTTTTGTTTCTGCCTGTTCTGTTTTAGTATTTAGTTCGGTGCGTGACTTTATGTTTCTTCTCCCATAGGAAAAATCTAACAAAGGACAAAGACGTGGCACTGGTCCATGAAATACAGTTTACAGGAACAAATACTTTTCATGGGAGAGATAGGGAGCTCACATACACAAATACAGTCAGTGGCACGCACACAAAGGCCTAAAAAATACAGATGCTGTAAGGGAGTGGATGTTAAGAGGAGCATGAGGTTGGTCTAGAGAGCTGTGCAAAGAACAATAAAGTAACATGCATGCAGGCATGTGCAAATGAATGAAGACATGCATGCATACGCAGGCATATATGCATCCCATAATGTATGAATATATTTCACATGGAAATGATTTTACGTGAGAGAGAGGTTTTCAGAGTGATAGTAAGAGAAGCAAGAGGTTGGTTTGGAAATCCATCTGGCCTGTATCTCCAGTTCACATAATTTCAAATGTATTTAATGTCATTCATTACAGTAATCTTTATTGGCATAAGTGAAAGAGAGGCAGTGTTACTGAAGCATTTCAGCATATCTGAAATCAAATAAAGCCCTACATTCACCCCCGAGGCTCATCAGGAATACAATATATAACGTTGAACATAATGCAGTGAATACAATAATCCACATGGTGCAAAGTGCATATTAAATTAGATTTAAAATAGTTTGACTCAGAACCATTATTTTTGAGATTGTGCCATGCTGAGCCAAAATTTCTGGCAAAATGTTAACAGTCCCCGATCTGTTCCTCCTCATTAACCTCTACTGAGACGTTCATGCCACTGGAGAGAAAAGAAAAATCTGGCTCATATTTTGAAAATCAGGCTGGTATTTTTCTCTTCCATTCCCTGTCCCACTTGGTATCGCTCTTCTTCTCTCTCTGGTTCTTCTTCTCTTTTTTGATCGCTCCTGTCCTTCTGTTTCGCAGGAGATCACAGGGACACATTTCTGATTCCTGAGAGGAACGATGAAGGATATTATGAGAAAGTGCCAGACACGTCTGTATGGGGATTTTATCCAGTGAGCTTCAGATAGCTTCCGTCTGTCACAAACACAAACACACAAACCTGCAGACACACACACACACACACACACACATTGTAACAAACACAATACATACAAGACAAAAAAACATAATGCAAGTAAATAACACAACATAAACATATACACTTGCAGTTAAAGCATATTAATACAGATTGATTTGGCCAACTATGCATGTTGTTTTTTTTTTAAATGAAGACATAACATTGCCTTTAAATCACTAACATAAAATAATACCTGCATGCATAGTTTATTTATGAAAATAAAATAATCTGCCAATGTCCATGTACTTACATGAAAAATAAATATTATTTTACTTAGTCAAATGCTTCTGTTTGTTCATTTACTTTTAAAACACAGACTGTTTTAAATTTGAATTTTCCAAGGAAGGATTTGGTTACGCAATGACAGGAAATCTCCAAATACCTCTGAAAAGATCTGGACTGATGAAACTGATGCCTTAAATGTGGGTTAGGGTGTTCTCCTTTTTGTCTCACTGAGGCATTTTAATTTCTTCTGCCTGATGTTGCAGATGCTCATTATAGTAGCTCAAA